>NDGN011460758.1:0-18250 GCA_002564285.1 Tympanoctomys barrerae
TGGCCTTTAGGTCTTTAGGTCTGGCTCACAGCAGGAGCATCCGTCCCTCCCACAGTTGTAAGGTATCTTTGCCTTCTGTGCTGTCTCCTTCTAGGGCCTGGCCCTGTCTGACTCCTATAATATCTCTATCTACCTTGGCTGCCTACAACAGTATGACCCTGAAGGAGGTCCTTTAATCTCTGCATTTGTTTACCCACCCAGAGAGGGGTTGTGACATGCTATTGGTGACAACCATGGCCGCAGCATGGATCACTCCTCCCTCACATGCAGGAGGTCCACATGGGATGTGGGAGGCAATGGAGGCACAGTAGAAGGCCACCCTGCCCTAAAAATGTGGCCACTAGCACAGGTGGGTGTGAGTACTCATCTTGCTAGTTCAACTGAGGAACTGAATCTTCAACTTCAGCTCATCTTATCTAAGTTAAAATTAAAATCCATTACTCGATTTAGCTATTGGAAAATTTCCAAGTACTCACAATTTAGGTATGTGAATTCACTTGTCTCTTTTATGAAAGCTTAATACAGATAAGTGTTTCTAATGAAAACATGGCAACCAAATGGAAATGTATTACATACATACAGGGTCTCGAAGAGTTCAGATACAAAAAAAAAAAAGTAGGATGTCGTTCACAACTTTCATACTGGTTATATGCTAAAATTATAATCATTTGTGGCTATTTGGGTAAAATGTAGTTGCAGAACAAATACTACTGTTTCTTTTCAGCTCTTTAATGTAGTTGATAGCACATTAAAATCTCCAGTCATAACTTGCTCATTTATTGGACTGCGCAGGGCAGATACACAGGAAGGGTCTTCCTCCTCCCTCTTCTGGAAGAAGAGTTCTGTCACTCTGGATAGGAGATTGGGTCATTTTGGGTTCTTTGATGACAATCAGTAAAAGCTAGCTCTGACTATAGACAAGAGGTGAGGAAGGACAGGAGGAGACTCTCCCTCCAGCTTGAGGACTAGCCCAGGTGGCAGCTGGGGAGGGACCACGTGAACCTGCCCTCCCCACAGCAGACCTCAGGGAGACGGAGCCAAAGCCAACGCTCCTTCCTCCTAGGTGCACATGCTCTGTACTTTTCAGTCTCCACATCATACGAGTCCAGGGGAGAGAATCTGGATGCCTCCAAGAAGCGCAGCAGGGTTGGGTGCACCTTGACTGACAGAGCCAGCCAGTGCCCCCAGGGGGAGTCAGCCTTTCTGAAAAGCAGCAGCAGGAGGTGGCTGGAAGAACAAAGCTGCGTGTGGCCAGGCTACAGCCACAGGGGCCCGAGCACAGTGACCTGGGCACAGGTGGGTGCTTAGTGGTATAACAAGGGAAACAGTAAGAAATGGACAAGTGGGGCTCTGCCTGCGACTCCTGGTGCCTTGGACAAGTTGCTCTGCCTCTGTAAGCCTCAGTTTTCCCATGGAAAATACCAACGCCACTTTCCCTCATGCGGTTTCCACTCTCAGAGCCAGACTGCCCTGGATTCTGCTGAGGAACACGACTCTGTGGCAGCAGGCTGAGTTGAGTCCCCATCATGACTTTGCACGAGTCTGCAGCTCTTCTGTGCTCCTGACACCCTTTGCCACCTCCTTGTGCCCTCACTCGCTTTCATAGCTTTGCTGCTAAATGAAAAATCAGAGCTGGCAGGTTCAGAGAAAGCACTTTAGTCTAATTGATTAGGAATTGCACATTCAGCAAAACCAAAGTCTCAGAAAGAGAACTTAATTCCCAGTATAATCTCTCCTGTTACCCGAGAAAGAAAAAATGGCTTGGATCGAGCTTTATGCAAACCCGTTATATTAACCCAGTTACACTTTTTGGCCAACCACTTCCTCCCTCCTTGCAGAAGTGCCCTTCAGTACAGAGACCGGTGGTGAGAAGGACCAAGAGAACTACAGTTACGCCTACGGTGTACACGTATGCACACTTCTGTTCTGCACAACCCGGAGAGACAGGGCTCAGACCCGGTCCTTGTCATCGAGGAATTCACAACCACAAAAGACACTGACAAGCAAGCAAATAACAGCAGTACAACAGAGGTGAGTGGAACGCAGAGGAAGAGCCCCACTCACTGACCCAGGAGAAGTTGTTCAGACAAAAGATCATTGTAGGCAGAGAAAGGCCCAGGTGAAAAGACAGGAGGCATCCTTTGCTTGCAGCTCAGAAATCAGCTCAGCTGAAGTGTAAGCCGCATGAGGGCAGGACAAGCTTTGAGCACCAGATGAGCCATTTCAGCCATCTAAGCCTGCTTTTCCATCCATCAGAGGAGGACCTTTTTTTATCCCAACCTCCCTGCCTCTACTGTGGGGGAACAACTGAGATGGAATTCTTTTCACTCTCTGAACAACTCAGTGCTTTGTGAGGATAGCAGTTAAGCCACATTCTTCGCCAGCCCCCCCCCCCGTAAATGAGAGCATGCGTACTGGGCCAGCTGGAGGAAGCTTCCTTAGCAGAAGGATGGTGTGTCCTTGATGTTACCCTCTGGGCTTCCGGCTGCAGGTTTGGGTGGACATAGAAACCCTGGCATCTTAGCATCTCCTCCTATCTTCCCACAAGCCCTTTGCTTTTAGAGTAAGATACGTGTAGGGTAAAATCCTGTCTCTGCTACATATCAAATGTGAAACCATGAGATTCCCTAGTCCCCTCCTCACTTCCATTTCCCTCCCTATACAATAGGACAAGGATTGCTTACCTCACCAGATTTATAAGTATTATGTGAAGTAATCTATGTGAAAGTCTTGGTGATCTGTAAAGAAAGGCAAGTGTAAGCGAAGCTCGCTCCCTCCTGGCTGTTGCCTCCCCTATGTCTTCCAAGTGAGGATGCCCCATGGTCACCAAAGCACACTCATTTGTGAGTGACGCATGTGGGGCTAGAATTCAGGATGTGGTGAATGGGCTCAGTTTTCAGTTCCACCCTCAGAGTACTGGTTTCTTCTCACGGTCTTCCTCTGCTCCTCTCCTTAGGAGCTGTACAGTTCTGGCTCCCTCACCTGCTGGCTTCCCAACCACCATCCCAGGAGGTAGCAGGTGGAGCCAGGAGGAGCCGCAGTATCTCCTCTTCTCTTGCTCTGCCTCAGCTGTGCAGCTGGCAGTTGCTGGGCATCCACCTCAGCTCCCAGTGGTCCTGGATTCTGCCTCTGAAGGTACCACCTCCTGCTGCTGCTAGAACCTTGACCCCTGAAGAACAAACTTCTGCTCTCACAACCTCTAAGTGGCCTCTGGAGATCGTCAGGCTTCTGACTCTTCCATTTCCTAAATGGAAAGATGTTTTAATGTGTTTATCCCCTGAGCCCTGACCAACACTGGATGGATGAGTTATCTCACTGCCAAAAGGCATGGTGGGTGGTCTCTGGGATGTCTTCCACTCTGTGCCATTATTACAGGAATTTTACAATTGGTCCTATTTGCCTGTCGTTTGAGGCTCTCTCCCTCTGCAGCCATAGTCAACTGAGTAATTCCATTTATTTGCCCCAAATCAGAATTAACACACAACCTCACCACCAACACTCAAAACCTGACTCTCTAACACCGACCCAGCCCCAAATCCCAGCTGAGGACTTCCTCGTGTGGGTTGTTACCCTTGCTCTCCACTGCCTACTTGCCCTTGTCTCTCATTCCTAGAGGAGACAGTGAACATCCTGGATGGCTGTGTGCTAGTGGGCTGCAATCACCCAGCCCACAGCAAGAGCTTGCAGAAAAACCTTTGCTAAAAGTCTGGCGAATTAACACTTGCACAACATGAGTCCCCTTGGCCCTCAACTTTTAGGGTACCCTGCCCTCAGCTCCCTTATAACCTGTTGTCAGACAAGCAGGATCAAATCCTGCCCTTGTCCCTTCTAACCATGTGTCCTGAGCACCTTCGCTGAGTGTCTCTGAGGTATTTTCTGTCTTGCATGATTGAAGTTCTAGGACCCACCCAATGCTGTAAAGATCTTGGAGCAGGTACACATTTTTATCTTCCCCACTTGGTTCGTGACCTCCTGACCAGCTTGTGTCTAGCCTTAAAATCTGTTCCTCCTCTGTTTCCATGGTTCCAACAATTCCTCTCCTCTCTGGTGATTCGGGACAATAAACTCACCACACGGGGACACAGAGCGCCTTCCTGGTAGCTCCCTGTTTCCCATGCCCACCCCTTATATTAGCCCCAATCCATGAAAGACTGCTTTCTCTCAAGAGCTACACATGGAGAAGACAAGGTGCCCACTCTGCCACCCAGATCACGCAAGCGCCAGGCCATTGCTAACATGTCCACCATCAGAACAGTCATTCAGATTCCAAAAGACATTGACATTTTTCTCTGCACAATTTGCAAGCAAAGCAATATTGCTTTAATTATGTGTCTATTATTATCATCAGCATAATGCACCCACATAGATGGTGGCAGCAAGGCTGGGTTAATATATTCATTAGGAACAGGCACGAGCAACATGACATTAATACTGCTAATAATACCTAATTGAGCTTAATTGCAATGTGATGCTTAATATATTGTGATGAATTTATTCACAAAGTATTTACATATTTGTAGTTAAGTAATTAGCATTCCACCCATAAATAACTCCTCAAAAGTCCACTCCAGCTCTGGAGCAGAAGGGGGTCTCTCCGCACCCTCCTGCCTGCAATAGCCAGGCAGAAAGGCTCTTAATTTGTGCAGAAACACATATGTCACGTTCTTCTCAAAGGTAAAGTGCTGGGTCCCATAAAGGAGGCGCTTGGGAGAAGATGGCAAAAGGAGAGAGGTTTGCTTCCTCTCTACTCCAAGCACATGACAGAGATGAAGGCTTTCACCTCAGGGGTTTGCTGTGCTTCTTGGAAGACACCACAAGCTCCATGGTCTGCATGGGGTGACAGACCTCCGGGGGACACACAAAGGTCAGGAGGGACACCCAGGTGGAGAGAGAGGTCAAGAGGGAGAGGGAAAGCACTTGGCCCGAGGAGAGCAGTCCTGAGCCAAGCAAGAGGCACTCTTGGACATGCAGGGCTCTCACAGGGCAGCAATAACTTTCAGCTATTCAGTAGCTTTTCAAGTCAAGGGGCCTTGGCCGAATCCTAGCTCCCTGCTCCCTCTCTGCGTGACCTTGGGCCAAATACACTGGCTGGGCTTCTGTTCCCTTTCTGAGATGTGTTAATTATGTAATAAAATAAAATATAAAACCTAAGAACTGGAGTCCTCTTTCCATCAGACTCCCTGCCTCATGGAATCAGGGTTAAATCCAAACACTAGAACAAGACTGCATTTCATGCCAATTCCAATCATCTAAAATCTGGTTTTGTCAGGCAAGTTACTGAACCTCTGGGGACCTCAGATTCCTACTTGTGAGGCTTAATATCACACCCAACTTGTAGGGTTGCCATGAGGGTCGCAGCAAAAAGCAATTCACGTAAAGTGCTGGGAGCCCTGAGCACAGAGCCAGCATTTGCTGTCGGATTGTGCTGCACTGCTGCGACCACTCCTCATGCTCCAGGTCCTGCTGCAGAGGAAATACCCTCCCTAGGCAGTGGATTCATTACAGTAGCTAAATGGGCAAGAGGGCTACCGAGTGCTAAACACAAGGTCAGGATCAGCATTCCAGAAGTAGATGCCCAAGGCCACGCCATCCACTTCTACCATCCAGAAGCCACCAGCTCCAAGTCCATCTTGTGGCCGCAGACAAGAAGTAACAGGGAGCAGGAAACTGCCATGGCCAGGAGGCTGTGGGGAGTGCTGCCGGCTGCCCTTGGCCGCAACCAGCCTGCAGCTCATACACATCATATTCGTCCTGGACAATGAAGCTTCTGCTCACACTGCAGCTGAAAAAGAAATCAAGCCTCTGCAGCCATGGTTTCCAGTAGAAGCAAAAGAAGCCAAATCTTTATCACTTCTAAATCTAACAACAAATATGAAAGATTCCTTGAACCCCAACTGCCAGGGCACCTGGAAAAGGTAATTCTACTCTTTGAAGATCAGAATAGCATAGCAGAAGAGTGTGACAATTCACCTTACCCGCCACACTCACTGTGCCTCATCCCAGGTGAACGCAGCTGCCTGGGAAAACAGAGAGCGAGGCTATGACCAGCCAGGCCTGCAGCCCCAGAGCCCTATCTGGTGGTCCGCACAAAGTCTGGAGGATTTGCTCCCCCAGCTTATGAGCAGACAGGAGCATGAACAAACAGTGTCCTTCAGGTGTTCCCACTTTTCTAAACCTTATGTCCAGACAGAGAACTATGCTAAATTCAATCCCAAAAGAGAAATCACTGCTCCTTATAGCAGGAGCTGTTCACCCAGGCAGACCTCCTCTTGAGATGCCAAGCAGGGACACCACACCGAGGAGACCTGGACCGGCTCCAGCCCCAGCTCTGGCTGGTACAGTCTCCAGTCACCACTTGCACCCTTCCAGATCCATCTCTGCCTTTCTCTGCCATCCACCGCTCAGTGCCACACCATGATGGTTCTAACAGTCATCCCGAAGCAGAAGGTGGGAGGCCCAGAAGAGCGGGGGCCTGTCTTCCCTCCCTTCTGTGGACTTCAGCATGAAAGTTCTGGCCATGTCTGTGTCCTTTCAGCATGGACCATCAGCCTTGACTTCATTGTCATCCTCAGCTTCCCACTGCCCGAGTGTCGCCTGGGGGCTGGTTGGACTTTGCTTGCAGCTCTGTTGAAGCCCACTTTTGAATAATTCCCTTTAGTCAACACAAGTTTTTGCAGGGTTCCTGACTAGTAACAAATTCAAGGTCACAATAGCATCTAAGACAGAGCATTTTCCTTTCTCGAGATCCACTTCATTCACATTTCCTCTGGCCTCCTCACAGAGGGCTGGCATACAGTGAGTGCCCAGGATGTGCCTGGCACCTTCTTGTCCCATGTTATCCCTTTCTCATCCTCCATTCAGAAATCAGACAATGAGAGGAAGGATAGCATGGTGATGAAAGTACTGCAAATAAACCAATCCAGTCCAAATTCATGCTCTGGTCTGTGGTATTGGGCAGGTGACTTCAGCACTCTGGGTTTCAGTTGATTCATCTGAAATAATGGGGATAAAAGGTTTCATGAGATAGCTATAAAGATTGAATGAATAAACATGCTCAACGTATTTAGAACAGCACTTGGCACATAGTAAGTGATCAATAAACTGTTGCTACACATTGCATGATAAAACATAGAGACATTTTGAAGCCACATTCTAGGGAAGGGAAAGATGCTTACCAAGTTTTGTATTTCTAGGTACAATTTTGATTTCAACAGACAGGAGAGGTCCACTCAGTCCAGGAATTGATTGCACAACCATTTCTTAGAGGGTTAGTTAATTAAGCCAGGACTCTCAAAAGAATTAGTTCAGAAATGCCCTACCCTAAAGTGAGAATTGTGTACCTGCTTATACAGGGAGATACGCTGGGTGCCAACGTGGATACCCATGGATACTCTTTCATGAGGAAATGGACAAGAAGGATCTGGACTTAAACCTCACTCTGCCATGCAATAGCCGCCACCCCTAAGCAACCTGCTTAATTACTTGTAATCAAAGACTTCTCAGCTTTAAAAGAAAGCAGATCCTAAACTACCATTTTCACCAGCTGATTTAAAAGCCAGCAAGAGACCCATCCTGAAGTTCATGAAGGCTGCCTCACCCGCCTTGCCTTCCATTTGTCTTATAACTAGGCTTTGCTTATAGGCTTACTCCAACACAGTCCCAAGATACTGTCAATTGCCTGCTGAGCTCTCCAGGGTTTAGCTGTTATCCACAGCTACTCTCTGTCTTTATAACTTCAGGCCCAGAGCCCCGGTTCCCTTTCATGCAGTTGTCTTTGTCTGTGTTGTCCTCAGTAGAAGTGGCGTTGAGGGAACAGTAAGTCTTGCTACTTTCACCAGGGCCCAGGAGGACTCCTTGACCATCATTAGATAATGACCCCAGGGAGCGCCAGTAACAGTGCTGACAATGCCAAGGAAGCCACCCCAGGTTCCCAGAAGGGAGCTAGAAGGAGGCAGGCAGCCTAATGTGGAACAGATAGGGTTTCCCAAAGAGACAGAACTAATGGTCTGTGTGTGTGTGTGTGTGTGTGTGTGTGTGTGTGTATTATAAGGAAGCAGCTCATGTGACTGTAAGGACTCACAAATCCCAAGATATTCAGGGTAGGTAAGCAAGTTAGAGACCCCACCCCAGAGGGCACAGGATCCAGCCCAAAAGCTAGCAGTTTTGAGATCCTTTTAGCTCATCCTTCTAAGACTTGATATTTCCATTCAAGTCCAAAGGCAGGGAAATGTCAGAGTCCCAGTTTAAAGGCACTACAGCAGGAGGTCCTCTTACTGAAAGGAGATTCGGCCTCTTTGTTCTATTTAGGCCTTCAACTTATTAGATGAGGCCCATGCTCCCCAAGGAGGGCAAACTACTTAGTCTGCCAATTAAAATACTAATGTCACCAAAAACACTTTCACAGAAATACCCAGAATAACATTTAACCAATTATCTGGACATCTCGTGGCCCAGTCAAGCTGACACATAAAATTAACCATCCAATCACCCATTTGTGGAATTGTCTTCATTCTGTTATTTTGTGTCTTAGTTATTTTGCTGTCACTGAGACAAAATATCCAATAGATACACCTTTCAGGAGGAGAGGTCCACTGGGCTCAGAGCTTTGGTCCATGGTGGCCGGGCTCTGAGGCAGAAAGGCCTAGCACAGGAACAGGTGCTCCACTATAGCAGCCAAGAAACAGATTACAAAGAAAAAGGAACCAAGAACAAGAACACAGCCTTCCAGGCCCACACGGTGGACACTTGAGGCCGGGCTGGCCTCAGCCCCTAACAACTTTTAGCTGTGAACCCCATCCACTGATGGGTGTGTGCATGAATACAGCACCACCGAGATCTCCTCACCTTCCACACACATGAGAATCTGGGGAGACATTTTAGATCTAGACCATAATAATCTACTTCTGGCCCCATGGGATTCATGACAATCTCATCATGCAGAATATATTTAGTCCATTTCTGAGACTCACCAAAGTTTTAGAAGTTCTAACATTACTGAAGTTTAAATCCAAAGTTTCCTCTGCGATTCAAGACAATCTCTTAGCTGTGAGCTCTTACAAGAGTCTAAGGAAAGTCAAATACTGCTGACATACAAAGGCACAGGATAAGCATTCCCTTTTCAAAATGGAAAATAGGGAGATAGAAAGGAATGAGACCAAAGTGAGACTGGAAGAACCCAGCAGGGCAAACATTAAATCCTACAGGCGCATGTCCAGCGCTCAGGGCGAGTTGTGGCCAGACATGAACTCGAGAGGGCTTGAGAAGCCCCACCTGCACGGCCTTGCAGTCACAGCCCTCGTGTTCTCACTCTTGGAGTGCTTTTTCTCACTGTCTCAGCAGACATAACACATTCCTGGTATCTCCAGCATCCTGGAATCTCCACCGAACTGCTCACCTCGCTCTTGCAGCTTCGTGGACTGTTACCTCAGAGCCACACTGCTTGGCCTCCCAGGCCTTCCTCTGCAATCTGGGTGAAAGCCCCTCAGCTGTTGCATTTTTCATGCCTGTAGCACCAACATCATACTGGTGACAGCAAGTTCTGCTGCTGGCTCAAGTAGCAACCAAGACCCATGGCAGCAGCAGCCTCTGAGTGCCTGGATGGCTGGACCCGAGAAACACTTCCGTTTGTGCCCTGAATAAGTCAGATACCCTGGCACTCTCTTTTAAAAAGAAAGCATTACAGTTTTGCCCTTTGAGCCTGAGGAAGGCGAGGCCTTGCTGATTTCTGAGATGTCCTCAAGGAATCTCTCCTGTTGTTCTGAGGCACAGTGCATAGCTTCTTCTCAACACTCACTTTTTTAATAACCACGCTTTCCTTTGACCCAACTTTACTGTCATCCCCTTTGTTGATAAACTAAGCTTTCACAGTCATTTAGCTTTCACATTTAGCTCAGAGTTTTATAGTAGATCTGACTAAATGTAGCCAGCAGTACCCATTCCACAGCCTGAATTTGAGCTACTTTGAAATTGCCTCTGCCAGATTAATTAGTTGACTACCCTTAACACCAGTCTCCTACAAAGTCTCAGGACAGAGGCAAACTGAAGACAGATTTTCTGCCAGGGTAGGGCATACATAGCCGCTAGTCCAAGCGAAACTTCCTGAGCCTGGATGGTACTGTCCACATTCCGACCAGCATTCTGATGTTCTGAGTCTGACCAGAGTCTCATTGCACTCAGCCTGCAGCACTTCAGGACCTCTCTATCTTTTCCTAAACTCCTGAGAACCGTTTCCAAAGGTTTATGAACCATCTGCTCAGTTACAATCACCATGACAGCCCTACTCTCAGCACCAGCATCGTTGTCAGCTACTTTCCCACTGCTGGAACAAAATATCCCCTATGCACCACAATTTAGAGGAGAAGAGGTTTGTCGTGACCCATGACTTCATTCCACAGTGGGCTAACACCTAGGCAGGGACAGGATGGCAGAGAGGCATGGTGGAGGAAAAGATGTGCAACCTATGCTAGCCAGGAGACAGACAGACAGACAGACAGACAGACAGACAGACAGACAGTGATGCAACCAGGCTTCACCCCCCAGTGACCCACCTCCAACCAGGTCTCATCACCTAACAGTCCATTTAACTGATAAACTCATCAATGAATGAGTCAACCAATGATCGAACTGATGCTACACTCACAGTGCTCCCATCATCCCACCTCCAGTCTCATGAGGATTTGGGGAAGCACATTAGTTCTAAACCACACCACTCTGTACCCCACCTATCTAGCTGCCTCTTGTACAGTGCAATGCTCCAAAAATTTGATAGGGGATGCTATAAGGCAAGAGCAATCGCTTTCTTAATTTCTCCCTTCACTGATTTCTATATATGTTATTTTTACGTGATTCATTCCCTGAGATACAGTCCCTCTTTAAATACCTTTGAAAAAAAACCTGGAATTGCTCCTGTTTCCTGTGGGCTTGTTTCAGGAGACACAGATAAGGAAATCGGACTAGAGACCAGGTGTGTCTGCTTTGGGGGGATGAAGAGATGAAGGCCTGATACTAGTACAGCTGCATTTGTGATGAAAGGGAGACACAAGGATTCAACAAACATTTGAGAAACAAAACTATAGGCCACAGGACCAGTTATTAAACATGAGGGGAAGGTCACCACCAGTGAGTCCTCAGTCTCAGAAGCAGCATCTGTGATGGAGCTGTTCACGACCGGACGCCTCAGCCCTGTGACAGATGTTTGTTATTTTGTGTTCCAGAATCCCTTCCTGCTGAGAACAGCAGTGCTTCTGCTTTCTGACATGTTCTGAAAGAGAGGCCTGAGAGGAAGCTAAATCTTTGGCAGAGAGTGTATTTACCTGCCTAATTAGGCTCACAGAGATACAGGCTGCCAAAGATCCTGGAGAAGCATTCCAGGAATCCAGGCAGCATGAGAGGCTACACAATCCCCACAGTGCTTTCAGCCCTGATTCTAGCCATTCTGGGCCCAGCCACACCCCTGCCCTGGCTCTGGGTTTGCTCAGCTAGCCCAAGTGGTCACTCTGCCACTCTGTTTCGTGGGACCTGGAGCTCTGAAGAGCGTGAATGCTGGATGGAGCCTGCAAGACTGCAGCAGGGCAACAGAGACAGCCCCTTCCGGACAATTGCTGAGGTAAACTACATAGAATGGCACCAGGAGGAGCAAGGGGAAAGAGCAAGATTTTGAGGAGGCCTCACTATTTTAAGAGTAAGCAGAAAAAAAAAATCCAAGAAAGGGAATAAAAAGAAGCTCAGAGTGTTTTGTGCAAAAAGCAGCCCGCAAGTGTGAACACTGAAATAAAGGAAAGAGATTGTTTCAGAGGACTGCTCGGAAAAGCCTAACGCCAGAGATAACCACCTGAGAAGAGCTTCTCACTTGGCCTGCCTCTTGCCCCAAGCCTCGGGCCACTGGAGGGCAGGGGTGAGAGACCAGGAGGGAGAGCCGCGGATAATAGGTAAGATAGGGAGCAGGTGAGGCAACAGGAGGCCTGAGCTTGTCTGTGTGGGGTGAAAAATAGAGAGGGACCTTCTGGGGAGTGGGCAGTCAGAGCACAGAGACAGAAATAAAAGTTTGCAAAGCATATCTACACCCCTTGTCTCTTTCTCTTCACACCCTGGTGAGGTGGCTCCTGGGGAGATCCTATTTTGCTGTAATAAAATTGAGGCTCCAAGTCTTAAGTGATTAAGGGCCAGTGGTAAATGGCAGACCTCCAGTGAAGAGGTCTTTTCACTACTCTTTCTCTGACACCACATTGTCCTTCCTGCTTGCGCTAAGGCTGACCTGTGCCTGGGACATCATGAAGAGCTTTTGGGAAGAGGAAGGGGAGAGCCAGCCCACACTGAGGATACCTGCCATGTACCAGACCCCACGTTGGTCACTGCAGTCACTCAACATACGTGCATTAAGCAGCCATTACCGGCTGGGCATGGCAGCTGGGAGTGCAGCAAGAGACAAACCCGTGTACCTGCCCTTGTGAGCCGAGTCCCAACTGGGACCAAGAGAAACAAGGCGCCTCCTTGTGGTCCTACACCAAAGAATCTGTGTCAGCTGCACACTCTGCCTCAGACTCCCATAGAGCAGTCAGGAAAAGGAAAAATAAACAGAATATAAATAGGGTCCATACATAGTAATGAGTGCTACAGAGAAATAAAGTATGGAAAGAATCCAGAGTTCCGGGGTGGGGAGATGCAGTTTTTTTGAAAGGCAGTCATAAAAGCCCACATGGAGAAGAGTACGGAGCAAAACTCCAAAACAGGAGACCAGTTAGGAGATAAGCATTTGATTCCAGGCAGAGGCATTGGACAAAGGTGGAAGTGGTAAAAATAAACACGATCCCATTTTGGAGATAGAACCAACCATTTGTGCTGGGTTGTGGGTGTGAAGTAAGAGGAGAGTCAAGCAAGCCCTGCGATAGCTGCCGTTACATTACGTACAACTGGGGAGTCTGTGGGCCAGGAGGAGGAGGCCCAGCATTCGACTTGGGAAATGTCAAGTTTGAGGTGCTGCAGCCCCAAGCATTGTCAGGCTGATTATGTAAGTCTGGAGTTCAGAGGAGAGCTCTGAGGTAAAGATAAAACTTTATAGATTCATTGCCCGAGCCAAAGAGAAGAGGTTTTCACCAGCCAAAGAAGAGATGTTTCATTCAGCAAGAATATTAACCACAATGGACTGGCACACTGTCTTAGTTATTCTTCTCTCATTGCTGGGACAAATACCTGATACCCAAAATGAAGGAAGGAAAGGTTTATTTAACTCACAGTTACTGGAGGTTTCAATCTATATTCAGCTGGCTCCAAGGCAGAGCGGCACATGGCAGAGGGCAAACTTTCATGGTGGTGGCAAAGAGTAAGAGCCAGAAGGGAGAGGTAGCAGCAGCTCAAGCAGCTAACTTCTCTTCCCACCTTACACTGAAATGCAAATTACTGCCCCAGGGCAGGTGCAGCATCCACACCCATAGTAATCAATCACGAACTCCAGAAGCCATCCCTGACTGCATGAGGCTTTGAGGGGACACCTATACACAAACCATAACACATACACACAAGACGTATTTAAGATTCATAATGACACTTAAAGTGTATTGGTCCATTCAAGGATACTAAAGGACAAATTCATGATCCAAAGACTGATAAATACTAGAAAATAATCCTTTAAACTGCCTTTCCTTCATGAACTCCTCTTCCATGTAAGAGGAAAATACTTCACAGAAGTATTCTCATAAATGAAGAAGAAGCAGCCGAGGTGGGGATCACTGGTCTACAAACTCTGGAGGAAATGTTGGACCCAGACAACAATCAGCAGCACGCACAGCCACCAGCCAGCGTGCCGTGCCTCCTGCAGACACCAGCTATGAAATTTTCCTGCCAAAAAAAGGGAAGCGTTACCAATTTATTTACTAGTTTATAGGAAATACAGAAGACAGAAGGGCATGTCTAAAAATACTGAGAAGACACAGCGAACCAAGTCCAGAATGTGAGAAACTCACAGAACAACTGACCCAGTTTCTTCAGCAAACAAATTGCCATAAAACACGAATGCAGAAGGATCTACAACTTGAAGCACAAAGAGCTACATGTCAATTAACTGTTATACATGACGCCATTTGGAGCTCAGTTCAGACAAGCCACTGATTAGATATTTGCTAATATTAAGGAAATACTGCCAATTTAGGCATGGTAATAGTGTGTAGTTATAGTTAAGAAAAGAAAATCCTAGTTTTAAAAATATATATTAAAATATTTACAGTTCAGGCCATCTTATGTCTGAGACTTGCTTTCAAATATTTGGTTAAAAGGAGGAGAGCAGATGGGATGCAAGCAGTGAGCATGGCATTGATCATAGCTTTCTTCATATTTCTTCATACGTTTGCAACTATCTACAATTTTTAAAAAGGTTTAAAAAGAAAGCTATCAGCATAATACATGATAGGCTTGAAATTTCGCATAATAAACAATGCAAAGGAGTACTGTTTTCCCAAAAATAAGGCCCAATTGGAAAATAATCAGCCTTGAGAAGTAGGGATTGAAAATACCAACCCCAATCAGCCTGCCTTTGCCTGACCAACCTCATAGAGCAGCCACTGAGCCAGGGAGCAGTGGTGACAGGTCAGGGAATGATGGCATTTGTGATCTATGGCTTTCAAGGCTGATTATTTTCCAGCTAGGGCTTATTTTGGGGGAGACACAGGTATAAGAAATTCGAGGACAGGAAAACCCGTCTGCCCAGATGGCTCAGTGTGGGGGAGCAGGTGTTATTGATAACAGACCTCTCAGGAACAATGGGAATGTTCTATAGCATGATCCAGATGATGCTTGTGTATGTGTTTGCATCTATAAAATGGCCATAAAGCTACATTTGCTTATTTTACTGTATATAAAATTATACCTCAATTTATTTAAAAAGCAAAGAAAAAGAAACATGACCAACAAGTGGCCAGCACACAAATGGCATCCAAAGTTGCAAAACCAGGGGCTGGCAAGATAGCTCAGCAGTCTAAAGCAGCAGCTTGGGGCAGCTTAGGCAAGCATGCAGGGACCATGGTTCAATCCCCAGCACCACATGCTGTGCCAGCCCCGCCCCCAGGGTAGGCTAGCCTGTCACACACACAATGGAAAAAAAAAAAAAGAACAAGACCAGGCGAGATCATAGAGAGCAACAGGGCAGGAAGGAAGGAAGGAAAGAAGGATGAAAAGAAGGAAGGAAGGACCAAGGGCTGTGTCTTAGGGCTCATCCCCCACAGGACTAGGAGGCAGGGAACTCACAGAGGCAGCTGAGGGTAGGCTTCAGACAGAGCAACAGAGTGTCGGTGGGTGTGGAAGCTGCCAGCAAAGGCTCCTCTGTATCAGAGGCTGTGGTATGCGGGGATGGCCCAGGGCATAGCCATGGCCGCTGCTCAGGGGGTGGCAGTCAGAAAGGGCTTGACAGGCAGCTGGTGCACAGGTGGGGTGGATGGTGCCGGACAGTGCTACCCTGCGCTCCCACCCACTGGACTGTGCCACCCCACCTCCCCATGCTGCTCTGGGAATAAAGTGGCTGTGGCAAGGGCTTCTGTGTTAGTCTGCTTGGGCTACTCTGACAGCACGGTACTGATCAGAGAGCTGCAAGCAACAGAAATGTACCCCTCCAGTCCTCGAGGCTGGGATGGCTGAGGCTGAGGCCTCAGCAGAGCTGACATCAGAGGAGCACCTGCTACTGGCTCTGCAGGACCCTGCTCCTGCCCCTGTTGGAGGAATGGAGGCTGGAGAGGAGCCAGGGTCTCCTGTGGCCTCTTATGGAGAAGCTACAACCCCTTCCCAGGGGCTCTTCCCCTCACCAGGGCCCAGCTACCTACAACACTAGTGGACTGGGTTGGGAGTCTAGGGTATGCATCTGGGTAGGGGACACACAGCCAGTACACTCTTCCCTCAGACCACAGCAGTGTCTCCCTGCAGTGTCATGCAGCAGAAGGGGAACCCAGCAGCACGCAGTAAGCTGTCCTGACCAAGAAGCCAAGCTGCAGCTGTCAGAGGACAAAGGACTGGCGATTTGGGCCAGAGAGCAGACAGGAGTGGATGGCATGCAAAAATGAGCTTTCAGAGTGGGAGGGGTGAAATAAGCTAGGAAATCATCTCAGGTGACGAGGTCACAAGAAATGGGTGGCACACACCTGTCATCGCCACAGTCTGGGAGGCTGAGGCAAGAGGATCACAAGCTTGAGTCTAGCTTGGGCAGTTTAACAGTTTAGCAGGACTCTGTCCCAAAATAAAAAGTATGAAAGGGCTGTGAAGTAGCTCAGCATGAAAACCCCAGGCTCAACCCCCAATACCACAAAGAGAAAAAAAAAAATTCCTAGAACTAGGAGGACGACTCTTTAGGACCTGAGGCCCAGAGCTGCTGGGGGGCACAGAAGGCCGGGCAGAGTGAGTCTGCTGCCC
The DNA here is from genome assembly GCA_002564285.1 of Tympanoctomys barrerae. Lineage (NCBI taxonomy): Eukaryota > Metazoa > Chordata > Mammalia > Rodentia > Octodontidae > Tympanoctomys > Tympanoctomys barrerae. The sequence continues at coordinate 16,387 of NDGN011460758.1, forward strand.
TCTGCAGCTGCCCTCTCTGATGAGGCTCGAAGTAGCCCGCCAGCTGCACTCAGGCTTCAGCCCCAACCTTGCTGGGTCCTGAGAGTGACAAGCACAGACCCCGTAATTATTAACCTTGCCACTTGCTTCTGCAGTTTATTGTGACAAGACAATGCAATAAGGAGGGAGGTAATCAAAAAGCAATTTTGTAGCAGCAAGCTTAAAGTGACAAACCTTGCTTTTCCTAAATAAATCACCATTATCCTCAGATGGCTCAGGATTGACAACTACTGGGTTTCCTTAGAAACCAAGTACTTAGCTAAGCCAGTGGCCTGTTGTGAGCAGGAGCTGGCGACATCTGGAGAAAGGGACACGCCACCCACCTTCCTGGGAGACCGACCACCTTACAGGTGAGGCAGGAGCCAACAGCATTCCTGACTGTGCCCTTCCGCATCCGTACTCTTCTCCAGGGACCCCTGAGGTCTGCGACATGTGGTAATTTGTCATTTTGTAGCACTATTAATTTGGTGCTTGAGCGCCATTTGATTCGCTATGGAGTGGGCTTGCAAGCCCAGCATTTGTATCTCTGCATGGCCTTTCAGGTGTGCAGAGTCACTTGATTCCCAGAAATGCCCCGAAATGGCCTCTGCATGCATCATGGTCCTGAGACACCCAAGAGCTGATGTTGGTGGTAGAAGAGGACAAAATAGCCAAAAAACAGCAGTGGCCCTTAGCAAAGAAAAGGCTTGTAGCAACGTTAATGAATTTTAGACTGACAATTGTAAATACATGTCTGGATTTAGTTTCTGAGTCTATCCTTTACAAGTACTAACTATGCACCACACTATTTTTTAAAAACTAGCTCCTCCCCTCCCGCCCCCTCCCCTGACCTTGCTTTGCTCCCTTCTTGCACAAAGCCAGCCTGGTGTCTGTGGGGTGTGGGGGAGGAGGGGAGGTGTTGCCATTCTAGACGGGGCTGGCAGGAAAGTGCACTCAAAGGGCAGCTGAGGTTAAAGAGGGCAAGGAGATGACCTCAGGAACCCCACAGGAGACCCTTCTGGGCAGAAGGGAGCAGGAGCAAATGCCCCACACAGAAGCATCCAGGAGATTTTGAGGAAAAGCAAGAAAGCAGTGAGACTGTAGTGGGGGTATGGGCATGTAGGAGTGGTGGCACCAGACAGAGGGAAAAGGAACAGGTCCTAAAGGCCACCAAAGGGCTTTGGCTTCTTCTTTTTTTTTTTTTTTTTTTTCAATCCAGTTGATTGAATTCAAGAAGCACTGAGCTGGGCTACATCATTAGCTCTTTTTACAATTTTTTTTTTCTTTTTATTTTAAGACAGAATCTTGCTAAATTGCTCAGGCTGGCCTCAAACTTGAAGTGTGCCTGCCTCAGTCTCCTGACTTTCTGGAATTAGCGACACAACACCCAGCTAGGACTTGGGCTTTATCTGAGTGAACTCAGGCCCACACAAGGTTCCAAGTAGAGGAATGACACGATCCACCTCTGGACTTCTGCAGGATTGAAGCTTTCGGGTTCAGGAAAGAAGGTTACAGAACTCATGTGGCAAGACGGCAGGATGGCAGCCAGAGCTAAGGTAACAGGGCAGCCGGAGAAGTTAGAGCACTTGAGTGTACAGCACAGACCAGCAGGACCTCCTCGGGCCTCAGATGTGGAATATGACAGAAAGAGAAACCAAGGCCGACCCCAAGTCACAACTGCAGAAGGGATGAAGCTGCTGTCCACAGAGGTGGAAGAGGCTGAGCCAGAAAGGCCTCAGGACAGAAGTGCAGCGCTCTGCTTTGACTTGCTGGCCCTGGGATATCTGTGAGTATCTGGGCTTAGAAGAGAGACCTGAGTGGAAGGTATAATTTTGGGATCTATCTG
>NDGN011460783.1:0-11414 GCA_002564285.1 Tympanoctomys barrerae
ATTATTTTTTGTGGTACTGGGGATTGGACTCAGGACCCTGCGCTTGCCAGGCAAGCGTTTATTCTACTGAGCTAACTCCCCAGGCCCTAGGAACAAATTAATCAGGACTATTTTTCAAGGGCTCTCATTTTTTACACAGTATAAAGCAACTGGTATATAGTTTTTATTATAATTATGTAAGAATATAAGTATACATAGATAAAGGTTTGGTATTAATGAGTTTCTCTATTGTATTTTAAACAGGACATAATTTTTGAAGACATGCTCTTAGTAACTTTTAAAAAACCCTACCACTTCCAGCAAGCACAGTGATGGCCCCATTGCCTATAGGGCAAAGTTAAAACCCAAGAAAACATCTCCAAAGCTTCTGCAGATGTGTTCACAAAGTGTTTTCATCATGCCTCTTCTGGTCTGGTCTTGTCCCCATACTTGATGTAAATGTTATTACAGATTTCTGCTATATTTTAAGAATTGAGGGCTGGGGACATAGCTCAGTGTTCTAAGTGCCTGCTGCCAAGGACAAGGACCCAGGTTTGATTCCCAGTACTGCTGTGCCAGCCCCTGGAACCCTGTGTGTGCCGAGCCAGCCATTGAGACTGGGCATGGTGGGGCCAGCCTGTAATCCCAGCACTGGTGAGGCTCAGATAGGAGTCCGAGCTGTGTAGTGAGATTCTGCATCAAATAAATAAATAAATAGTTTAAATTAAAAAAATTGAAACTTTTTTTTTCAGGGTCGTTTTTCTAATAACAGGATGCTGGTTCTTCTGGTCCATTCTAATGTTGAGTTTATTTGGGATACTGACTGCCTACACCTTATTGCTACTGGTGAGTAGGATCACTGCAGTCTTATGGCATTGGGGTTTATGTAACTATGCATTTTATCCACAATGCAGGGGCAGCAAGTGAAGGCGTGTGCTCTTAGGGCTAAGTTTTTTCTTCAGAAGAGTGGTAAGGTGCCTGCCTGTATGCCCATCTCGCAGTCTGCCCATTCACTCAGTGTCATCATTTCCAATATGCAGAGCTTCATAGCAGCAGGCTGTCTGGACCTTACACTAAAAACTATTTTAATGTACTTGTATTAGTCTACTAGCCCAGGTGCAAGGTGCCTCATAGAGAAAGTTTTTGGTGATAGTGTGACCCTGTTTCTAACACATAACATGGTAAACAGTGTAGCATGAGAAATGTACACCATGTAAGAGAAAAGGCTGTGGAAATAGACACCTTAGTGGGAGAATAACTTTAATAATTTAATAGTTTTTTGTGCCCATTTATACACAAAGCAGATTCGTCCGATTTCACCATTCTGTATCTCAAATGATTTCCTATCTGACACAAAACACCCAACCACATATCTGTTGATATTTACATTAATTTTTTTCTTTAGACAAAAAATATATATAGATAGATATATGTATAGATCAAGTTTTATCAGTGGTGGTAGCACAACAGAGAGGCAGAAATAAAGGAGAAATAAGGGGGACTGGGAGCCTTTATTAACTCTGAAGACATGAACAGGATTGAGGGCAGGGAAATGGGAAGATCCTCTGACCTGTTACAGGGAGCCTGAGACTTTATGGACATTAACTAGGGGCAGGGCTTGAGGGGCAGGTTCAGTGACACACAAGGAATTGACTGGAGGCTCCCTTGTGTAGGCAGGAAGGGCTGGAGTGGGGAAGGAGGAGGAAGTGGTCACTGGGGAAGATAAGATGCTGTTTGGAGGGATTCAGCTATGTTAAATCAGGCCATGATAATTTAGCAGTCTGTACTTGGGCCATAACCTATCATTTCCATCTTATAGTTGTTAGGAAGGGGCGATGACTTTCTTAAACTACTTCCTGCTGAATGAGGCCATCATCTGGGATGAAGGAGGTTGGCAGGATGATGGCTCATGCCCATATAGAAGCTAGTGCCAAGTGTTTCAGCCAGGACAAGAAGTTTATCATTAGTGAAGGCTCACATTCAGATTGAAGAAATCTTTTGTGGCATCTGAAAGTTGTCTGGGCAAGTGGTCCAGAATCCAGTGGCAAACAAAAAGACTAGCAGAAGGTAGGGGATCAGAAACCAATAGAAAAGCAACACATGAGTTACCCTGGGGTTTTTGAACCCTTAGTAAGGGGAAGATGTATAGGCAACAGGAATTGTGGTCACCACTGAAGTGACAAGGACTCCAGATCAGAAACAGTGGAGTTGTCAGGTGGAGTGGAGTTGTCTGGGTACCACTTGGCTTGGATGATATGGAATCAGGAGAGCAGGATGACGACTTTTACCACTGTTACTGTTGAGAGGATGACCAGGTAGGGGCCTGTTCACATAGGATATAATCCTGCAGGCTTAGAGGATTTAAGATATATTAAGTCTCCAGGAAATACAGATGGCACCAATTGAATGGTATCTATTGGTTCTGGGAGGCATGTGTCTGTGTGTTGTCCCATCAAGTACCAGAGGAAGGATAGAACTAGGATATAGTCAGTGATAGGAGGAAGGTTATCAGGGGTGGGGAGGTTGTGAAGCAGAAAAGGTCTCCCATACATGAGCTCAAATGGACTTAGGAAGTTGGGTGCTCTAGGAAGTACCCTAAATCTAGTTAGAGCCAAAGGAGAGAGCTGAGGCCAAAGCAGGTGCAGCTCCAGGATAAATTTGGTGAGATAGACCTTTAATGACCCATTTGCCTGGATGCCCCATTGATGTTTAGGGGCTATTGGATGTTGGGGAACACAGGTGAAAGCTGAGGGATCCTCGAGGCAAACTAGGTGCAGGGTTAACATGAGTGGCACAAGTAGGCCTAGACATGTCCCAGAATATGTGGTTGATAAGAGAAAAGGGAAGAGGGAGGGAGGAGCTGGCTGCCCGTTGAAGTTGGGTATGTAGGACAAGCACTGTGGGGAGAAAGGTGAAAGAGACGTGGACTGAGTTCAATCCCCAGTTTCAGAGAGGGAGAGGGAGAGAGAGAGAGAGAGAGAGAGCTTTTGAATGAGATTTTTCCCGAGAGGTGTGGAGCAGGTTGAGATCACAAGGAAATTATGAATGAAAGACAGTGTCTAGAGTTGGGAGATAATGGGCTCGATTTGAAGGAGTTGTGTAGGTTGGCCATCAACACCTACTATGGAGACTTTACCTCTAATACAGTGACCTGAAAGCTCAGGAAGGATACTAATATGTGGTCCCTGTATCAACAAGAAAGGAGTATACTACCTGAGATGTCCAGTGAGACTTGAGGCTTTGACAAAGATACTTCAACTGGAGGCCATGGGCCCCAAGCCTGTCATTCCTCTTTAGCAGCAAGACCAAGCAAGTCAACTATTAATGGATCTGGCTGCAGTGAGTTTTCCTGCGAGGGCAGGGAAATGAATGACTTACCTGCTTTCTAGTGGACAGGGCAGTCACATTTCCAGTGACCCTCAACCTTGTAAATGGAACCAGGTCCCAGTGGTGGCTGCAGGGTGGGGCAGGCTAGTGCTCAGTGTCCTTTTTTGCCACACTTGAAGTCATCCAGGAGGGCTTTGGGGGAAGTTGTTCAAGCTCAGCCCTACCTTGCCAAGGTCTTGCTTTGGTGGCAATCCCAAGTGTCTCAGTCAAAAGCTGGTGTGTGTAATTTTTTTCTCTATTACTGAAGATTAAGTAAATCTCCCTGGTGGGGTTTGAGGGCTGAGATCTGTCTTTTTAAGCTTGGCACAAATGTCAGGATCAGATCAGGACATAAAATAGGAATTAATAACAATTTTTTTTCCAGGAGAATCTGGGTCTACATCGGTATACTTAGTTGGGAGCAATACATTTAATTATTAAAATTTTATCTGAATATGTAAAGTGTGACCAAAGAAGTATTGTTTCTTCCCACTTGTGGATTTTCTAGTAGTTAAATCATTGTAGAATGTTAACATACAACAGTTATATCATTTTAATGATTAAATCTCCATTTTAGCTACACATCTCAAAATGTGCACAGCATACACATCACATAAGTTTTTGCTAGACAATTATTATTTGACTGATGGCCCCATGTTGGCTTGACATGAACCTCTTATTATAAATATCTGGAGCATAAGAGAAAGGCATGTGTTCAAATCTGAAAGAAACTTTACATTGTAGAATATAGTACATTTAGAAGGCATGAATACATTTAATATGTCAAGAGCATCCTTTATCAGAGCACCTTATTTTAATTTCTTCTTTGAAAAACCTTATCTTTTAACCAATGACCAAATTATTGGCATGTCTTCCAAGACATTATGGAGATTATTTGGGGGGGCTCCTTACTAATGAGCAAAGATTGGCCACTCCTCTGCCCAACAATTGGAATCCTGTCCAATAATCTTTCCCCATTTTAATGATTTTTGTTTAATTAGCTTAAATTTTTTATGACCTGTGAGTAAATCCATTTTGACATCACTTAGATCAGCTGGTAACTCAGAAGACAACATGCTTCTAAGTCTATATTCCAAAACTTAAATAAAAAGAGGAATAACAGCTGTTCACAGAACAACATACAAACACATAAATACACAGAACATACAAATAAACATCTTTACAAAATAAGAGTGCACTCAAAAATATTTTTGAGGGTCAGCCAGATAGCTCAGTGGACTAAAGCACCTGCTTAGCAGAGCACAGTGGCCAGAGGAGGAAACAGAGGCTGTGGAATCTGTAGGGGAACTGGAGGCATGAGCAGAGGGCAAAGTGGAAGGAAACTGACAAGGCAGTTTCCAGTGGAAGGGGTGGAGAAGGTAGTACTGGTGGATAAGATAGGGGAATAGCAAAGAGAGGAACATTGTATGTTATGAGTCAGTGCCAAAAGAAAGAATGAGAAGACCTAATGACTATATCCTGAGAGGTCTCACTGAGATTAGTCTCTCTCCAAGTGGGCCCAGAGCCTCAGCAGTATCTCACTTTTATTGAGGGCTAAAGACAGGTTAAGGAATATGCATAATTACTTTAGTGAACAGGAACTACTGTCTGTATCGACTTCCATTATTTGCCTAACACTAGGTTCACACAAATCCTAGCAGATAACATCCCAAGCAAGGGATCAAAGCCAGCGGGAGAAGCTGTGATCTGTGGCCTTGAATCCAAGCTTGCCAGGATTTACAAGTGAGAGCAGCTCTCTCTGGGCTCTGTCTATTGCTCTCTGCTTCCTTGGGACATTAGGGGATTATCTCATATCTATATTTCTATAATTCTCCGCTTTTGTTTTTATGCCAAAATTTTTTGAGGCATCAGGGTGAGGACTGCAGACTTTTGATCTATGGCTTGTTGCTGGACTTGTTCTCATCACCAGGCTAAGCAAGATATACAAACAGTACAGAGACAACATAGATAAATCACTACTACACTTCCACTAAACCGTGGAAGAACATGAAAAAGATTAAGGTTTTCAATGCCATTAGAGATGCTTTGTAACAGATCAGTACTAAGCAATTCTGACAATTGTTTTACAAAAGTATTATTAACATGTTCCTGAAGAGACAAGACCTCAGAGGTAATATTACCATGATACCATAAATGCCTTTTTATATTTCCCCATGGGAAATGAGTTTGATTCCATGGAATGGGAGTTATACAGAATGAAGAGATATTCCAATCACATTTTAAATGAAGTTAACATTGTAGATTAACAATTTGATCTCCTAGCATAACAGCATGCTCTAAATCATTTATCTTAGCATTTAACTCTGAGTCTATGTATCCTTGAGAAGTCCGTAATTGTTCTGAGTCCTTGTGACACTGCTGCACAAAATGAAGTTTGTACACTTTGGTTCAATCCTACTCCAGCTGTGGCAGCTATGGCTGAAATGGCTATTATTCCTAAAATTATGACTATCATGAGTTGAATCATTGTTTTTTGTTTTCTTCTTTAACACTTCCAGGAAATGTTGAAACAGCATCATGGAAGGGGAGTCTTGCCACGGGTGATGTAGTTGTACAGGAAGCCAAATTCTGGTCCTTGCCCCGAGAATATAGATGCTATTCCTGGAAAAATTAAGGCTAATAGAAGAATTTAGACATGCATATAAAGAACAATTGTGACATGTGATGGTATAGTTAGAAGGGTTCCAATGACTAGGTCCTACAAGCAACAGGTACAGGAGGTGAACACATGCCTGAACAAAGTGTGTTGTGTTCCTTTTAAATTTTAGATGAAAATTGTAGGAGGATTAATTCCGCCATATATAACCTTCCATGCTGACATATGATTTAATGAGGCAACTAATGTCCAAAGATGATGTTGAGTTGGTCCCCCAGAAACATGAGGGACGCTAGGGGACATTCTTCCTCCATGCCACATTACTGTATCATTGGCATTTTTACTGCTGGTATAAATCTCATTACTGCCACTCCATTTCCATCTTAACTCCTTTCCTTCCGTCGTCCAGGCAAAGCCATGAGGGCTCTAATCTATGACACTTCCATTGCAAATATTAACCAACACCCAGGCTACTTCTCCTCTACAGACTTCCCAATATACCTACTCACTGAGATAAGCAACACTGGTATTCTGGCAGGGTGGCAGATCTGGTGGTGGAAATGTTACATCAGCAGCTATACCCTTAAATTTTTTGCCTTGGAGAAGAAAAAGTCCCTTTTTTCCTGCCATACCCCTGATGTTATTATTTATTATAGATAACCAGATTCATGTGCTTGCTCTTAAGCAATGAGCTCCATTCCCAATACAGGTAGGCCAGCCTTCTACTCCAATTTCATAGAATGGAATTTTGGTTCCTTCTTCTGCTGGCGCTGCTGGTCCCTGGACATCATAGGGGCTGGGTAACCAGAAACTTTCATTCATTTATATGGGTATAGTAGCATCCCACCAGTGAACTCTTCTATTGAGCAGTAGATTTGGAATGTAAGCCCAATTACTAAAATTACCTTTAACACTTACCAGAAGTGACATAGCAAAGCCACTATAGCAAGAAACATGTTGATACTATTTTTCTCTCAAAATATTTGTTTTTGCTCATTTTCTAGATTTTTTCAAGTTGGCACCCAAATCACTTCTCCAGTATTTCTTTTGTCTAATGACAGTCTGAAGCAGAAGATCTGTCTGGAAGTTATTTCTTTTTTATCTAAATAGAGCTTTCTATACCACTAACCTAGGTGTATTCATATTATTCCCACACTATTGCCCCCTTTTCATTTAATGAGCATTTCCTTTAAGTTTCTGTTAGCTCATTTTAAAATTGTCCATGGATAGTCTAATATTTAAGTCCTTGTAGAATGTTAACTGACAAAAGTTACATGTTTTTATGCATGAATTTAGAAATCAAAGCTATATACAACATTGTAGTAAGACAATTCTGATGACATTTTGTGTTTGTTTTGACATAACACTTTTAACCAATTATCTCTATTTAATACACAATTTTTTTCTCTAATTAATCACCCTTAAATTAGACATATATCACAAGATTCATGTGCTTGTTTTTAAGCAAGGCTTTTGTAAAAGGCAGAAGTTTGAATTTGAGAAAGTCTTGTCCCAATAAGCAATCTTTGTTTTACATTTTGAAAGACCTACATACCTAGAATCATAAATACACTTAATATACCATGAGATTAACAATAGTGAATTGCCATACTCATATGAAGACCTTTGTTTCTTAATTTAGTTTTGTACCAAAACCATGTTTAAAGAGAAAACATTATTGTAACATTTTGAAAAACTTTATCTTTTAACCAATGACCTATTTATTGAGAGAGTCTCCAAAGAGACTAATGAGATTATTGGGAGTGCTTCATTAATGAATAAAAAGGTTGGCCACAACTCTTATTCATTAATTGGACTCCTCTCTAATAATTTTTTCTACTCTAAGGAATTTTAAATTAGCTTAACCTGCTGATGTATTGTGTATAAATCAATTTTAATATCACTTTGACTATCTGGTAATTCAAGAAAAAGCATGCTTTTAACTATATCTCAAATTATATTTAGAACAAATCATCAAAAAAGAGGAAAAAAAAGGAACAGCTATTCACTGAAAGACACAAAAACACAGAAACACATAAACCCCTTATAAAATCAAGAGTGCACTCAAATATTTAGCCAAATTAAATCATAGTAACTGTATTACAAGCTTTAAAAAATTTATAAGTAGACTAGTCAGATTTTGTTATTTGTTAATTATTAGAGATCTCTTATTAGAAAAAATTTGGAAGGAATAAAATCTTTTATCTATAATTAATATGCATATTTTGTATTTTTATGGGTTTTGTCACCTATTTAGACCTTAGATTTCCATTTGGTCAGTTTCTTGAATAGGCCCCAAGCGGGATCTATCCTCATCGGTGTTAACTTCTTCCTCAGATCTGGCTCCATGGTATAGCCTGACAGTATACTCTGGTACCCAAACAGGCTATTTAGCATTCTCTGGAAAAACACAAGCATACCCTTTGCCCCAGGTTAATAGTAGACTGAGTCCCTTCCTTTGTCCAGTATGGAGATCTCTCCAAAATACCCTTTTTAGCCCTTTTTCTCTTACCTGGTTTGTCTTTGTGTTGCTGTAAAAGTTTAAAAATTTAATAGTATATATTGACAGGTGAAGTTGGCAGAATTGACTCCCCTTTGCCTTAACAGAATTTTGATCATACAGTGAAAGACTTGTATTTTATATTTTGGAAGAGAGAGGAAGTCATACATTTTCTCATTTAACCTAGTATGACCTATCTGTAAAAAAAAAAAAAAAAATCAAATTATTTTAACTTATCTGAAGGATAACGATAATCAATAACACCAGAGAAATTAGTCCAAAATCTAGATGAAGCCAATTAATATTATCAAATAAAGTCTGAAAATCATGAATAGTTGATCTGAACAATATATCAGATCAATATATCTTTATTGTGCAAGTTGGCCCAAATATGAAGACGTTATCACAGCTTGTACCCCTTTGGAGGCCACCATTAGGCCTTTTATTATTTAAATGGGATGTTAAATCAAGTGACTGTTTCAACCCCATGGCTTTTTCACATTATTTTAAAGCTTCATATTTGTTTGTAAAATATCAAAGCCCTATTTTAATGCCCTTTTTAATCTACAACAATAAAACAATCATTCAAACTTATTAGGAATTAAAAAATTTTAAGTAGTCTTTTAAAATATCCCGGGACAATGGCCTTACTCCTTTGTAGCTGCTCTTCCTGGAAGCCACCCACATTTGCATTTGAAAAGCCATTTAAATGTTTTTCCTTTAATTAATTTATATTTTCTAACCCACTATTTCTTTTTAACAATTTTAAAATTTTTAGCAAAAATGAATGACCAATTGTGCAATGTAAGAATCTGGTGTGGTTTAAACAATGGTTTGGGCGGATAGAATTATAACTTTGATTTCCTTGTATAAAGAGCATTGATTACACCAAACAAAACCTGCAGACCATTTGGCACTGGGGCTCTGTCTTTGGTTGATTTTGCTCCCTACCTGTGCTGGCCCAGCTGCCAGAAGGAGCTTAATGGTCTTAGTATCTACAGACGGTTTTCTGGAGCCCACATTACCTCCTAAAGCTTTAAGGGAGCTGTGGTGCTGTAGCCATGGCCTCCGCGTGCAGCTGCTGTGTGTGCCCCTGTCGCTCTGGCTCTGACCACTGGATGCTTTGTTCTTGCCTGGATTTTAAACACATACTATCTTGAGCCTTAAGAACTTGCAAAGCCAGCCACGCACACAGCTAGTGCTAGAGCCATAGCATGTCATGGTCATGACCCACCTACTTAGCACCAGGAACACAGGCCTCTGCAGCCGAACCTATCTTGCAGATGCCTATCTGGGTCAGCCTAGGATGGGAATGGATGGGAGCAGGGGCCCTCCCTGATCTCAGTTTGTGCCCCTCCCCCCGGAAATGCCCCACTGCTTGGAACCAATTGTTTGCAATTTAAAGGAACTTTTTTTTACAAAACTTTTAGAAGACAGTTTGAACATTATCTGTAAGTAAATCTATCTGGTTGTTTCCTGCTGACAATAGGGCCAGGCAATGCAACAAGAGTTCTAATATGTATAATAAAGAGAAATTGACTTCTATTTTTCAGCAACTCCTTTTTTTTTTTTTGGTGGAACCAGGGATTGAACTCAGGCCCTTGCACTTGCCAGGGAAGTGCTTATTCCACTGAGACACCTCCCCAGCCCCCTTGACTTCTATTTTTAATTAGCAGTTAAGTTTTAATTTGAAAGGTTTAGTAGTAGATATCATAAGTAATATTTCTCCTTCATAATCAATATCAATAATTACCAATGTACGAATACACCTTGGATAATACTACTACTCCTTTCTATAATCAGAGATATAGTATCTTATGGAATAGGAATGGAAACTACAGTTTTAATTTTGTAAACTCCACAAGCTTGGAGCAAAAGCTGATTTTCCACAACCATCAGATCCAAAGCTACCCTTCTGCTTCCAGCGGTTGCATGGAAAAGATCTGCAATCCTGTGTTTGGTTGAAATCCAGGCTAGCCAATGGAAACTGTGGGTATTCCATATTGTTTATCTCTGAGCCCCTGGATGATGAGCCCATTCTTCAGTTTCCCTAAGATTGTAAGGATTGGCCTTGCTTATCAAGTTTGGAGCCATGTTCATTAACTCAATGTTTACCTTTTCTACATCTCAGACAAGGTCCAGGAGCAGTCTTGCTATTCTTGTCTCCTTTTTTCTTTTTATCTTGTCCTTTTCTGCAATCTTTTGCTGTCAATAAATTAGCTTTGTATGGCTCTGAGCCAATATCAGTGCAGGCCTTAATAAATTCTTCCAGTGATGCACCCTGTGCCTTTAAGGGATGCAGAGCCTTCTGACATTTGGTATTTGCATTCTCAAAGGCCAAAGTTTGTAACAATAACTTCCTTAAATCTGGTGCTCTCACTGTTTTGTGTATAGCCTCCCTTAATCCGGAGACAAAATCCACATAAGGCTCTTTATTAGATTGGAGAACCTTAGCAAATGATTTCTGAGCATCTCCTGGCCTTTCCACCTTTTCCCATGCCCTCAAACCACAAATATGAGTTTGTGCAATAGCCACATCATCATATTGTAATTGGTCTTGGATGCCAAGCCAGACCCCTGACCTAGTGAGCTGATCTGATAAAACCTTAATGGGTTGATTTTGTCCCCTGTTAACCCTCTTTTGAACATCTGCTTCATCTTTCCACCAAGTTCTAAACTGCAAATATTGGCTTGGCTCTAAAATTCTTTTTTTTTCCACATATATATTTATTTTTTTTTTCAGTTTCACAATTGATTAATAGGACAGTTTCAATTGGCTCTAAAATTGAACAGCATAAAACTTACCAATCATGAGGAATTAATCTATGTTCATGTGCTAATCCTTGTATTAATCTAGTCACGTAGGTTGATTGCATACTTTAGGCCATAACAGCCTGCTTTAAATCTTTAATAACCTTGAATGCCAGAGGTTGGTGTTCCCACTGTACATAC
>NDGN011460803.1:0-13418 GCA_002564285.1 Tympanoctomys barrerae
ACCCTGTAGACCCTTCCTTAAAACACAGAAAAAAAGAAAATTAAAAAAATAAAAAATAAATAAAATCACTAAGAAACTTTGGAAATATAATAGCTATATTTGAATTTTCATGGGGTATTTTTTAATCCTACAAAATATATAAATGAAAGAGAAAATTTAATTGTTAGCATTTTGTAGCTAATGTTAACAAACCTACTTTTGATTATCAGATAGGTTGTTAAATCTTGATATTTTTAGAAAATCTTAGATTAAATATAACATTTGTCACTTGGGTATAATGGTCATTTTCAAAATTGTCTGCTGTCACTAATATCTTACCACACCCTTCATTTCATGAGAGCAGATACTGTCTCTTTGTGCATTAGTACATTTCTGCTGCTTACAACCAATTCCTGGCACACAGTAAGACTTTAATAAATATTTGTTGGATCAATGAATTAAAGGATGAATGACTTCAAAATAAATAAATTAGAGAACAACTAATTTCACCTGCATGCCTACTTCTCGGGTTCTGATTCATCATAGTCACACAGCTCTTTAGATAGATGTACCAAGTCTAACACTGTAGTTCACCAAGATTTCTCTAAGTCTTTTTTCGTGCTTTTCCTAACCCACTAATTAAAATTGGTGAGTATTTCCAGTGCGACCTTCTTTCTTTATGTAAAAGTTGCCTTCGAATCAGTGGCTTCCATCTGTCAGGTTTGTCAGGTAACAGAAACAGCAGAAATGACACAAGAAAGCAGGGCCAGAGTCCATGGGATAGAGGAGGGGCACTCAACTGATGGATGGATTTCTTAGGGTATTGAAACATCAGCATTTTGACAATAGTGTTGCTTGGTAATGATGGTGGAGATGCTGTTAGCTCAGAGCATATGAGCTCTGAGGTGAAAGAGCCTCAAAACAGGCACACTGCACTCAGGGATTCTCAGCAGTAATGTGTTCTGGGGACAATGATGAATAAAGATGGTGATGGTCACTTCAAGAGACTGCTCAAAAGCCAGGGGCAAAGTTTTCAGCGGGTGCCTGATTTCCCTGGTACTTAACCCTTATCTTATAGCTGATGCTGTGACTAAACAATACAATGAAAACTAAGGTTGCCACTACAGCTGTGGTTGGAGATAGGAGAAACCCTCCCCCTGCTGAAGAAAACCAGGGTGCTATGGAGCCCCTACTGTACCCACATTTAAGCAGCCAACAAGAAGATAATTGTATTCTCCCCTTCTCTCAAAGTCTCTTTATAGTCTCGACTGGCAGAAATTACTCATAAGGGCCAATTCAAGTAGGGTCTCTGGAAATTGGGAAGGCCAAAGAGCGCACTGATTTTTTTAGGCTGTTATTGCGGAAAACTACTATTGTGCAAAAAGCAAATGAGTGTTTTCACTTTTGAACCATTGTTTAGTATCTTGAGGGCATGGCCAAAATTTTAATTTTTGGTATGGTTCTTCTGTGTCCCAGGGTGCTATTTTTGACAATCTACAATTTGCATTCAAAATGAGAGCATGAAATGTTTGCATAATCATGGCTCTCTAGTGTCCCTCTCACCTACTGCAGTATTCATAGCAAGTTTCTGACCTCTATCGTGAATGCCATTATTCTAGACTCTGATTCAACAGGATTCGGATTAAAATAACAGAACACTGAATTATAGTTCTGACCCAAAATATAAAGAAATCTATAAAGACTCTCAGGCTCATTTGAAGAAGGAAATATAGATCTAATAAAAAGAAATCTGTCTGAAGAAAATCCACCACAGTGACGGCATACACATCTCACACACTAAGAAGTGCTTGATATTTGAATGAAGCAAATAGCCAAACTGAGATATTTCCCTTATGAGGGGAGATATGTACTAGGGTAAAATGAAAATATCCAATATAAGCTATTCATTACCAGCAGAATATTATGGTAGGGAGGGTAAATAAAGAGTAGAGCTTGAGGGAAACAAAGGACAAATGAGTTTTAATAGATTCCATGTCTTTGAAAATTATTCAAAAGAAGAATTAAACTAAATGACTCTAAAGATATCTTCTGTGTCTAATTCGGATAATTACACAGGCTACTAAATTAAAGCTGTCTCCATTTCATTCCTTGTATGTATGAGGTTCTCCTCAATATTTATGATCCTCCCAAGGAATCTCATCCATTTCCTCCTGTTAGTTACAACACTGAACTTTTTCCTCTGAGCACATGTGCTTCTGTGATCCCATGAACACGTTATGAACCGGCCAGTATCGCAGAAGGGAACAAGCAGAGGCTGTAAAACATGAGACTGCTCTGAGCTTTGGATGAATAAAACTCTTACTAGGAAAACTGTGACAAAAATTTCATTTTAAAAAGAGAGAAAGGAAGGATGGAAAGGAGGAAGAGAAAGAAAGGGAGAAGGAAAAAAAGGAGGAAAGAAGTTGGAACAAAAAGACTAATAAAAATAGCTGACCTTCAGAACTGGTGCTTATAATTTTAATGGCATTCTGATTTTAACCCAGAAATTTAACTATTGAATTAAAAAAAAAAACAGTATTTCTTGGTCAACTTTTCTTTACTATCACATGTATCAATGAAATTGATCATCTCATCACAGATCGGATTAATTTTTAGGACTTCCTTTAAGTATTACCTTAGTTTGCTTTCCTATTACCCTTCGGGCTTTTCAGATGACATGTACTCTGTTCTCTGCAGCCCTGCTGTCTTCCTTCCTCTAAAGACTAAAAGGGTAACAAGAAAAACTGCAAAATGGCCTGTATGAAGACACCACTCTCAGACCGCTCTGGTCCTTCATAGTCTGTGCTTGTCAAAAGGCGCCCTCTGCATGGAATCTGAACTCAACCTTCAGTCAAAAGACATTCAGGGTGCTGGCCAGGGGCACCCCGACAAGTGGCCCCGGAGTTCAAATCTTGTTCTGCTGCCTGCATGTTTATGAACTCAAGTGGGTCATTTAATTTCTGTGATTCAATCTCTTCACTTGAACACAATCAGAAAACAAGGGCAGGCTCCTTAGACAGCTGCGCTGTGAGAAAGTAAACATGCGGAAGAGCCTTTTCCATCTGAGTGTTTTCTGTCATCACAAACTGCATCCAGCGACGCACACCCTTAAGACAGATCTAAGCCTGTATTCCATTTCCTCCTCTGTTTTCAACAAAATGTAATATACTGAGACTGTTACAGTAGCATTTCCTTGTGTTCATTCATGTTTTTTCCTTAGTTATTTTGTCTGTGTGGAATAACATGTTTTAATTTGGAGCTGAATCTGTATCTCTGTAATATAGTGACAATGTTTGCAGCAACATCATGTGAATTTGCTTCTTTTCAGTCTCCACGAAAGTGGAATGGTGGCTTCTGAGAGCCATTAAAACACTTAGAATAACCCTGGGCAAAATATTAAATAAAAGAACATGTAATCCCCAGGAAAGCATTCATTTTAATGAAATTCATTGCATAAAGTCAAAAGTAGATGATCCTATCCGCACTGGGAAATAAAACCAGTCCCATGGTGGGGTTAGGGATTAGCCTGAGAGTGCCTTTTATATACTGTAATGTTTTAATCCCGTTTCTCCAAAGTTTTATAATGGGAAATGTCCTATTATCATTGACAATGTCCTAAACAATAAAATAATTTTGAAGAAAAGAAGGCTGTCTGGGTCATTCTAGGCCCTGGGGCTACTTGAATAGAGTGAAGCATAAGAAAGATTCAGGATTATTAAAGTGGAAACGTAAGGGACTTTCTCATTGCGGAGGCCACAGAGAAAATAAAATATTTAGGTTGTGGGAAATTCCAACCTGTTGCCTCTACAGTTTGATTCTCGTTCCTGCTTCTGTGAAGTATTTACAATAAATATGCGGAATTGACACAGCAAAATGGAGAATTCCAAATGTTTCTCTAGATCCAATTGTCCCCAGGTCTCCTGACAAATGGCCAAATTGGTTTTGGACATTGTATCTTAAATATCCCCTCAATATGTGTTGAAATCTTCTTCACCAGTTGATGGCGTAGTTGCTGCGATGTGATCTGCTGGGGGGCTCCGGTGCGAAGTCCCAGGATGGCGCATGCGATGGAAAGAACTGCCAGCACCCCGAATTGGGCAGCTCCACTCCACCACGAGCTTGGCTTCCCCACGGGCCCCAAGGGACCGTAGGAAAAAACATGCGACGCCCAGAGCCAAGATAACCCTTTCTTCTATCAGGCTGACTGTTTCAGGTGTTTTGACTCTTGATCAAATGCTGACTAAAACAATGGATTTCATTGATGTTTTCGCAGAGATTTCCTAAGACATTTTCTACTTTTAGTGTTACAAATTATGATATAACTCTTTCTAAAAATGTTCATTCGGTTTAAATAATTATATTAGCAAGCAGTTAATATCTCATGACTAACATACAATCTCTCTTAAATGTGATGTTTTTGAAGCAAATTTGCCTAATTTAGCTGGAGGAAAGATCTCCAAGAAGTAGCCAAGGAAGCAAAAAGAAGTCAGATATTCAGACCAGAAAGAAAATTCTCCATACTTTTCACATGAGTATAACTGTTTTCATCTCAAATCTTGTAAAAAGGCGGCCAATTCAGTTTAAGCAATAAAGAAAATAAGTTGGGACACTGACTGGCACAGCGAAGGCATGAAGGAACCATGATTGGCTCAGTTAGAACATGATGCTAATTGGATGGAAGTCATTCTTTGGATTAAACCCTTCATTTGCACTCCAGTTTCTGCAGGGTAAAAGCCAAAGGAGTGGCGTAGGAAACCCTTCCAGTGGCTTCCCTGCCCTGCCTTTCTCTTGAGCTCCTGTCCTCTCTTCCTTTTGTAGATTGAAGAAAATATTTGAGCATGGCCTACTCTACACTGCTGGTGAGTGGGCACTGGCCTGGACAGCCTGCCTCATCTCTTTCCTTCGCTGAGCTCCTGTCAGCTTCCCCTGGAGACAAGCCCTCCCGCAGGCTAGCTGGGAGGACTCTAACGTTGATTGCCGGCCATCTGCAGATCCTCTTCCAAAAGTGCTCTCTGAGGCAGGGAGTATGCCTTTCATTTATACAAAAAAAAAAAAAAAAAAAAAAAAGTAGGGTTTGGAATCTAACAAGTCTTCAATTATTCAATAAATGCATTTATTTTGGACTGAGTAAACTCAGTTAGCAGCTCTGAATGAGCCTAGTTAACAGGTTATAGTTCTAGAAAATGCCCAGATCTCCTGCGTCTGATTGTTTCCTTCAAGAGATCTCTTTGGTTGTATGAGGAAACTGATGATAGGTCAGCAGAAGCTCATGGCCCTAAAAAAAAGGCAATTAAGTTAAATTGTGACTTAGAAATAATAATGAATCAATAATATCATTTGCTTTTTAAAGGGGCAGCCACCTTTAGCTGTCAAGTAATTACAGGGTCTTAAAAATGCTTCAGCTATGACCACAAAGTAAAGATTTTAGTTAATAACACACAAAAGTCAGTGTGAAGTTAATGTCACACAGTTACAGATACATTTAATAAGCTGCTTTTAGAACCACTGTGACAATTATAGCTCATAAGCAGTCAAATGAGTTCCCAAACATATATTTTCAATTATCTCAAAAACGTATGCTTTTACTTATTTATTTTTTGTGGTACCAGGGATCAAACTCAGGACCCTGTGCTTGCCAGGCAGGTGCTTAAGTCACTGAATTATATCTTCAGCTCAAAAGATAAGTATACTTGTAATAGTGTAATAATAAAACACAGTTTTATGTTAACAGGTTAGTTGTAAAAGACACATGAAAAGGCCAGCACAAGAAGGTGTCAAGGATGCTTTGATGACCTGGTTCATTTCTTAGGATTCAAGATTACTTTTAAAAATGCTGAACTGGAATTTTCAAACCACAGTAAACTTGTGTCATAGGCAATTTTATTCTTACAATAGTCACAGCTCAGCTTCTCAAAACAATTGTGTGTCAGAACTAAAAAATGAAGGGGATAATTGTTGAGAAATTTGAATTACTAGAATTTCTGGATGGACCTGAACTTAGAAAGGTAGCCTGGAAGAGACCCAAGGGCACTTAAGGAGAGAGATATTTAAAGAATTAATTCCTGTGTACTTCAATTTTCAAATGATACCAGAAAAGGAGAATTTAATCAAAAGGCCTCAAACATATTTTCATCTCAGGTGATTCATTCATTCCCTTTTATTGCTGGTCTTTGCACCGTTGTAGAAAACCGACCAGCTCAAGCAACTGCCCTCTGGCTCCTCCTCTCACTCATCACTGTCCCAATGCCAACACTCTAGGCTGCTTCTCCTCTGGGCAATGCCTATCTCAAGGTGGTAGAAAACTTTGCCAAAAAGGCATGATGTGCAATGATGATTGGTTCTATGATTATGATGTGTAATAAGCTTAAATTGTAAATTTCAAAAAAAAATGTGTCTTTATATAGCATATTATCTAACATCTCACACAGAAAGGAAAGACAATGACTAAAGTATAAGGTAAACTGTACTCGATTTTCATTATTTTACTGTTTTGTGGAGAGTTTTCTCATTGTTAGGATGGATATTATTTTAAATGTCCACTTAGTTTTAATCTAAACACTGGGTGTGGTGACGTGGACCTGTAATCCCAGCACTGAGGAGACTGAAAACAGGAGGATCACTACGCATCTGATCTGTATAGTGAGACCCTGTAGACCCTGTACTAAATACATAAAAAAGAGAAAAAAGTTTTAATGTAAAATAATACAAGTCTAAATATTTTCATTACCTTTTTGTGAGTATGTTGTGCTGCTGTTATAGCTGTTTATGACTGGTCTAAATAATAAGGTTAAAATAGCAGAAAACAGAAACATTCTTCAGTCTTTCTCTCTTTGGCATGTATAGTCCTTTTGGCAGGGATGCATGAAGGTTCCTTGAGTCCTAGATCTGTTCCTCTCATGCATCGATAAGCATTTCAGGTTACAGATAATATACACTCATGTTTACACACAACACAGTTTGGCGCTCCCAAATGCACAGGTTAGTCTAGCTGTTCACCAAACAAAGGAGCTGCTCTATTTTTAATCCTTGACTCATCTGTTTCTTTCAAAAATACTATTCTGTTTAAATTTCTTACAATACCCCATTGCAACAAAATCCTGCTATGGTAAATCCCTTCCCCCTGCTAGCTGTCACCTCTGGAACACAGCAGACAGCACCTGCTCTTTGGGTCGCGTAACCCCACATAGTTTCCCCGGAGAGGCACCGCCTCACTGGGATGTCAGTGGGTGCTGCAGAAGGATGTGGAGTTCCAAGCCCCACTGGGAGGGCAAACCCACAGGTGCAGTAGCAGTGGTCCTCAGGCGGCTCCCATCAGAAAATAGGGCCAGCAGCAGAGAAGAGGTGAAATGACAGTGAAGTCACAGAGTTCATTATTTTACGTTACCAGACATGGAGAAAATCTCGGGGTGTGCTTATTGCCCTCAACTTTACAACCCAAGTGATGAGCTGGGTTTCAAATTACATTGCTCGCATTAACTCAATTTTACCATCGATTGTTTCTCCTGATGTTAAACAAATCTGATGGCTACTCTAGCCACCACCGTAGGTGTTTACTTAAAGAACACATTTTCCACTGCCTGTTCTCCATTTTACAGCTTTGCCGGAGCATTCTTGTGTCAACCAAGTCCCTTGGGCTTTTAAAAGTGATGAATCCTAAAAGATGTTTTCCCCACAGAAACCTCAAGGTAAATGTAACAAGTGATCAATCTTCTGGGCAGCAATCAGGAAACCACTTAACGAATACGCTACACAAACAAAATAATTAATCTGAGCACTTTCCCGAATAGTAATTAATCTCATCAGCTCCAAGGAATGTGTTCGTTCACTGTACACTATCTTGCTTTCTGGTTGTCACAGCCAAAGGTGTCAGAGACAGTACAGATGTGTTAACCAGTTTCAAAGAATACTAATTTCAAGAGACACAAACGTGTGACACAAACGTTTATGTAGCGTGGGCTGCTCCTTCCTTTGTCTGCAGAGAGAAATAACACATATCAGTGCCAGAGGAAAACAAAAAGGACACAGGCTTTGAAGTGAAAGAGGAGACAGGAGCTACACTACCAAACATCAGGCCAGCACTACAGATCGGAGACAATTAAACTAGGATCTAGACCAATAAATACCTTTTGGGGAAAGGTGAATAAACTTAATAGCAAATGCTTCCATGAATGAAAATGAGGTGAAAAGAAGAGTGAAAGAGTACCCTTCTCCAAGATCTGACCCACAATTTGAGTAGAAGAATTGGCTTTGCGGGGGGTGGGGGGGAAATGGGTCACACAAGAGTTCATTCTGATCATTTTGAATAATTCCTTCTTGGTGGCTGTTTCTATTTTGGGGTCCTGAATATATAACTAAATGTTATCAATTAACTCTTATCATTGAACTTTCTGTCGTGGAGACCAAGCTTTATTGCAGGGTGGCCATAGGCAACAAGTAAAGGTGAGTGACAGATGGCACTTGGAGCTGAAATGTACCTCCAGGATGTGACATACAGTGGTACTCAGCCTCAGCTCAGGTCAGACCCTACTTAGGAACAGGCGCTTTGTCGAGACTGCGCTCGACCCACAGATGCTGAATGAGAACACTTTCGGCTATTATGGTTGTTTGGGAAAACATCTGTGAACACAAGATCGTGGGTTTCAAAAGGCTTTTGTTCGAAAGTTTTCCTCCACACCTTTTAGTCATTGCGTAGCAAAGGGCAGTTAAGACAGGAGGAACCCTAGAAATAAACTTTGATTTCGTCTTATGGCACACATCATGACTCAATGCATGCCTGTTGTGTGTGTCCAGACTGCACTGGGCTCCTAGTTTCCATCTGTTGGCTGTATGGGAGACCGGTCTATGAGGTCACATCGGTACAACACGAAGCTCTCTCTTGAGCGAAAGTGTTGGTCTAACCTCAGTCTAATCCTACACAGCCTGGCTGCCTGCAGTTTCCTGGTCCTACATGCTGAATTACTGGATCTACTCAGTAAACACTGCTTACCTATATCACTTTCTGGGACTTTCAATACAACACTTCCCGAGTTAGCAGAGCAAAGAATTACTATCTGTTAATTTTCTATTTGGAAAATGGCATACAAATGGTTATATAATTAATCCATGAAGAAGTTTGAAAAGAACAAATTTTCATGCAGCATCTGTAAAAGATTCCATATGAATGGGCGATGTCAGTGATGATTTTTTAATGTGGGTTGGGGAAAAGCAATAGAAACAGCACTTGTGGAAATGCTTACTGCTAGGATTTGGATTTTCCATGTCTGCCGCAGGCCTGTGTGTTAAGGGAGTGGGTCTTAGCTTATGTCCCTAGGGAGAGGTGGTGAAAACAGAGAAGCTAGTTGTCGCGCCATGCCCTTGATGGGGATGGTAGGGCCCTGGCCCCTTTCTGTGTCTTTGTTTCCCGGGGCCATGAGAGGCAGCTCCTCTGCAGTGTCTTCCTTCTGTACTTTATGCTACCCCAGACTCAAAGCAACTCAAACCATGGACTGACACCTCAGACACCATGAGACTAAAACAAAGTGCTCTATGTATTTCTCCCTGTTAAGTTTTTGTCATTGTTGTATTTTAGATATTTTATACCAGCAAGGGAAAGCTGACTGCATACTTACTGCAAGCTTAGCAGTCCTGGAGTCTTTTGAATTTTTTTTGGAGTGCTGGGTGATAAAGCTCAAAGCATTCATACTACATTGTGGCCCTTTCTTTATTTGATACACAGCCAGCCTTTTCTTTTTTCTATTTTGTAATAGGGTCTTGCTAAATTGCTAAGTTGCCCAGGCTGGGCCAGTACTTGCCACCCTCAGGCCTCCAACTTCCAGACTGCTGGGAGTATGGGATGGTCCAACAGTGCCTGGTCAAATATGCACCGCATTGTCTTCAGCACTGTGGTCTGTAGACTTCCCTCTGCTTTGAGAAGCTTACGACCTGTGGATCTAGCAAGCATGTAGAAAGCCTCATCTGTGTTCATGGAAGAGTTCAGATGGACTGAAAGTAAGGTTCTCCTGGACAAACACAGGGTTGGAAAACTGGAAAGGCCGGTGAGAACAAAAGACCCTTAATGCCAGGCTGAAGGGCCGCTACCTAGAAGGACTCTGAGTATCAGGGTGACATGACCACAGTTCAGTCTTTAGGAGGCTGATCTGTTAGAGTGAGTTTCAACTTTGAAGGATGGGTTGGAGCACAGTACTCTGGCGTAAGCAGTGGTGTCAGTGCTGTTGAGCTAAGCTCATGGTCAGGGCGTGGAAAGAGAGGGCAGATGCTAGAGGCAGGAAAAGTGAACAACCTTTGGGGATGGTGACTAATGGGCTAGTAGATACAGTGGCAAAGAGGCACGGAGGGCAAAGTTGCTTCTGGGATTATAAACCCGTGGGACTTTGAGGACCGTGATTGCAATAAAAAAGATTAAAATCCAAAAAGAAGAATCTGTTTGACTAGAATGCAAAGACAGGCAAAGTGTGGGAGGGGGACCAGGGGCAGTGAAATGAGTTTCATAAAGTACATTTGAGGCCCAAGCAAATAAAAATATTTACCCATCAAAGAAAGGTTCTATTGTGTTCACTTCATCGCTTTCAGTAAGACATAGGTATAGGAGAACTACTTTAATAAGATTCCTGTTTAAAATTGTTTTTTATAAGTTTTTAAAAGCTTTGGCACATAGATAAAACCATCAACTAGAAAATTCAGTCACCCAGAACATAATCTTTTCCTTGGGATTTTGGATGATTTGTAGCACAACTGCATGAAGTTTCTCCATTGTTTTGCAAACTTTTTTCCTTGAAATTTATCCCATACAACTGAAGATGCTAAGAAGAATTAAAGAATAACAGTGGGATAAGTAGAAGTTAAAATAATTTCTATTCATAAAATATAAAGATTTTATTTTAATAAATAAAAATTCACCAATGCGATTTAGCCCTGCCAAGGGGACAAGGCGATGGTGCCCAGACCCAGCACAACCTGCCCACTCCACAGATGCCGCTGCAGATGGCACTGCTTTGACCAGGGTACTCTGCCTCCCCAGAAGCAGCTCATGCCCTGCCCTCCAGGGCTGGAACAGCTGGCCCTCTTGCCTGGATTCTGGACATCTCTGCAGGGCCCAGGTTTCGACTGACATCAATTTTTCAAAGTCAGTATGTTGTAAAGTCTTTCACAACCTTCTTCCTTTTCTCCTCTATGGGGCCACTTCTTGAGAACATTCTTGATTACCTTCTTGCACAAACCTCAGTGTCACCTTGCATTTCACAGGAAGGTACCTGCCACACTCACTGTGTCACACCCTGATCACTCCCAGCTCTGGCCCTGCGACCTTAACTTACCGTCTTAAACTTGGTCCTTCCCACTCCCACGTCATCCTTTCTATTCTTACCACAGAAGTGTCAATTTTCTCCAGTTTAAAAAAGCCAACATTGTCCTCATCTTATCAATTAGGACTTCCTTGCTAAAATAGTTGCTGAATTAAGTCTATGAGTAGATAAAAAATCTGGACCTCTAAAAAAATGAAAAAACCTGGACATCTGTCTCTAGGTACAAAATTTGTTTCAGTGATGACTTAATCAAAGATTATGGGTGAACCGAGGTGGAAAACTTCATTTTGGTGGCTTATACATAGCAAAAAAGTACTACTGCCCACCCACAGCAGGCACTGGCATGAAGGACAACGGGGCTGAATGGACAATTAGGAGAACCATGTCTTACTCCCCACTCTTCCTCTGTAAGAAATCAGTAGGGAGATTCCTCATGAAACTAAAACTAGAAATTCCATTGATTCTAGCTCTTCCCCTTCTGTTTTCAGTGAGTTGAAGATATTAAATTACACTGAGACATGCATACATATCTATAGCAGCACAATGCATAATAGCCCAATCTGGGAAAGAGCCATCCACAGGTAAACAGATAAAGAAAATGTAGTACTATCCTGCCGTAAGAAGATAAACTTGAGTTATTTGTAGGAAAATGCATGCACCTAGAGACCATAATGTTAAGTGAAAAAAATCAGACACACAGGCTTAACTAAGGCATGATTTCTCTTAAACGATAAACCCAAAAATATAAGTAAATTGAAAGATAATAGGAAAGAGAGAAATAGATGTCTCAAAAATGGGAAGGACAGCCAGAGATGAAGAGAGGGAGGGGGGNGGGTAACAGATAACACAGGAACGCTATGTGTTAGGTTCGCATGCTGGCTCCACACAAGGGAAGCAAATGTTATATATTGCGAGCATGTAGCAAGAAAAAGAATAAGTGGTACAGTGCAACAGTGCAGCAATACTTGCGATAACACTTCTCACTGTGTATCTCATGGATTATGAATTTCATGGGAAGGTCATTTTTTAATGCAGGAAAAATCTGTAATTAGATACATTTGTAAATGTCTTAACCCAACAATGTAAAATAACTTCACTTTCTCAGGAATGTGTGAAGCTCTTCGTGTGTCAATAAACTGGATTTTTAAGAAGGTGTTGTTTATAGTTCTCGACAAACTCTGAGATGCAGGTCCCAGTGGAGTGATGGGATCCTCAAAACCATACCTTTCAGGGACTTCTGTCTTTGGGAGTAAGGCAGGTAGCAATTTCTTGAGAGAAAATATCCAAATACAAATATAGCACCCCAAATTCACCTTTACATATCAATGTATTTAAAATTTAATAAAACAAAACAGGAACATCCTTGAGATTTTATAAGAAGCCAGATATGTGGACAAGTATTCCCATGAAAGGAAAATATGAAATTGAGCACTTTGGACCTGAAGGTACGTTCTCTTCCATTTATAACACTCTCCTGGACTCGAGTCATGATCAGAATAAGAAAGCTGAATAATAATTGACAGCTTAGTAAAATCACTGATATCATGGTTAAAATTACAGATTCAGTAAGCTCACTTTGATAACCAAAGCAATGAAGTGCTTGTCTTAAACCACAGCAGACTTGGGGACAAGGGACTAGTGGGGTGTGGGCACGCCCTCCATGTTTTTCAGCAAGGTCAATGCTTTATTACCTCCCATGTCAGCTGCAGGTCAAATCTGCAAAGGCTGCGGAAAACCCCATCCTTTCCCAAGCCAAAACTGGCTTCATCACCTGCTCTTCCCCGGCAAGATGTCGAAAAAAGAACTTCATTTTAGAAAGTGACTTTCTTAGTAAGTATGCGTTTTTGCCACTGAATGTCACTGAAGTGATCATGAACGAGTCTTCTCCATCACTGCTCTGGAGTCAGGCCTCCCCCCCAAAGTATCTGGTCAGCCAACTCGAGGTCATAGCTAATCCTATGACCTGTGTGTTATGAAATCTTAAAGCATTTTATTTCCCATTCATTTTTAATTTTTTTAATCTTTTATGTATTTATTTATTTGGTACAGCTGCTGCACAGCTCAAACTCGTAATGATCCTCCTGTCTCAGCCTCCCCAGTGCTGGGATTACAGGCTTGTACCTCCACCTCTATTTCCAG
>NDGN011460812.1:0-18818 GCA_002564285.1 Tympanoctomys barrerae
TGGGGAGATGGCTCAGTAGAGTAAGTGCTTGCCTGGCAAGTGCAAGGGCCTGAGTTCAAGCCCTCGTTCTGAAAAAAAAAAAAAGAACTGTTGAGCAGGTTGCTAAGGGGCAGCACCCGGAGCCCTGCAGGCCTTCCTTCCCTGAGAGGGGCCAGCTGTTATGTGTGGAGCTTTGAGCTCAAGTACACAACCATAGAAGGAAGAGCACCTGTGTATATTCCTGATGGTGACACCAGAGGATGTTTCTTAAGAGGTTACAAATGCCTCCTTGGGAGGCCTTGCAGAAGCATAATGGGGTTCCCCCACAGGGCAGTCTTTTCCTACTGCTCATGCATTTCCATGGCTACAAATATTTACACTCAAATATGTAAATCGGGAGACTGGAGACTGGATGCTGAAACTTTAGAGACAAATAATGATCGCTTGGAACTTCCGCTACAAGAAGCCTCTGCTATTTTCAAGGGCAGCTGGAAGGCTACAGTTGGGAACAATGTTTTGTTCCACTGAAGCAGAAGGCAGAGCACGGAGAATCGGCCCGTGGGTGGGAGGTACAGCAACAAACTGCAGCTCATGGTGGCCACCTTGTATCAAGGACCAACATCCGAAGGTGGCCAAGAGTGGAAGGGGCCAGTGTCCAGTGGTGGCTGGGGGGGCCTTGCTAGGTGTCAAGGCTCCCTTTGGGTGTACAGTAGTACCATCCGGGTACCAAGACTAGGTTAGAGACGCCCAGGGGCTAGGACTGCGGGAGGAAGGAAGTGGGGTAAAGGCAAAAAGCGAGAAGAGGGCAAGGCAATAGACAGAACATTAAACTTAGAACGTACTTTTTCAGTTGCCAGGAGTTTGTAGGGCGGCAGGAACCGCTGGGGGAGAGAAAAGCAGAGAAGGTGGCACTGAGCTGGGCTGGAGACACCCGGGAAGGACCGACTGACTCACCACGAAGGGCAGGGAGCAGACGGCGAAGGTGATGGTCATGATAGCCAGGAGGATGAGGTGGTCTGCCTCCTCCGCCACCGACAGCCGCTCCGCTCTCCTGCGGGGCCCTGGGCCGACGCTGGAGGACGAGGGTCCGCAGCGGCTTCGTCGGCCCCGGCGGTGCATTCGGACAAGGTTGAGGATGACGCTGAAGTTGCAGGCGAGCACAGCCACGATAAGCAGCAGCAGGACGCCAGCGTAGAGCTGCAGGTACCCGGAGCGGCCGTGGCGCACGAAGCACCAGGTCCCGGGGCAGTACTGCACGTACTGGCCGTGGCCGAGCAGCGGCAGCGCGCAGAGCAGCAGCGACGCGGCGTAGATGGCAGGGAGCACGGCCAGGCCCCCGCGGCGCGACAGGCGGCGCTGGTAGAAGTAGGGGTGCCCGAGGGCGAGGTAGCGCTCCAGCGCCATGGCGAGGAGCATGAGCATCGTGGCCAGGCTGAAGAAGGTCATAGCGAAGGCGAAGTAGGTGCATGCGCGGCCGTCGGGCTCCAGCGCCAGCAGCGTCTGGTTCCGCGCGTACGAGGCCAGCACCACCGGGCTGATGAGGCAGGTCCCAAGCAGGTCGGTGAACACCAGCTCGGTCACCAGCACGTGGAACAGGGACAGAGCACCGCGACCCGCGTCCCCGCGCCAGCGGCGGGCCAGCAGCGCGAGCGCCAGCAGGTTCCCCAGCACCCCCGCCGAGAACATCACCGCGCTGATGGCCGGGCTCTCGCCCGTGGGGAGCCACTGGCTCTGCTCGCAGCCCTCGGCTCCGGAGTCATTGGAGGCGTTGCCCATGGCGCGCCGCGTGGAGGACGCGGGGAGGACGCGGATGTGAGGGTCCGAGCGTCCCAAGGCCCGCAGGGAGAACAGGGAGCACTGCGATCCCCAGCGCCCGTCCTTGCGCTCCGGGCAGCCGCGCTCCAGAGTCCCCGCCGCGCGCCCAGTGGCCGTGAGGGCCGCATCCGGCCGCCCTCGAGGCTCCTGCGTCCGCCGGGCCGCGCTGGCCCCGACCTCCAGCCCCAGACGTGGCCGCCCCGCCCTCGCCCCGCGCCGCCCTGGGGCGGACCCGGGAGGGGCGTCGACGCCCGCGGTGCCCGCGCTGTGACCCGGGCCTGGGCTGTGCGGGTCCCAGCGCGCTGGCCGATCGCAGATGCCAGAGGGTCGAGCACGGAGCACCCGCCCGGAGGAGATGAGAGCCGGGCGGGCGGGAGCCGTCTGGGAGGGGCACAGGCACTTTCGGGGTGTGGATCAGGATGACAGGAAAGTGAAGCCACTCAGCACACCACGGAGAGGTTGGAGGGCTGGATCCCGTGAGCTGTGGAGACCCACGTGCCCTCTGTGGTGTGTGTGCGTGTGTGTTAAACTCCCAAGATTTAGGGGCGAGACCACAGATGGGAGGAAGTGAAAATCCCATCCGATGAACCAAGTGCGCCGGCCCCAGCCACGCTGATTTGTCACCCGCTTTGCCTTTTCCTGTGTCGACACCATCAAGAATAACCACTTGTGTAAGCAACCTTAAAAAAAAGGAAAACAATGTTTGTGTAATTGTAGAGTTGTGTTTGGGGTCACAGCTCGAGCACTGCCTTACTTTATTGTTTTCTCCTCAAGATCAGTCCTGTGAAAACAGTGGAGCTCCTTAGGCCTAAATCTTTTTGTGTTCAGTTAACCATGCAAGGCCCATTGGAAAGTCACCCTGCGCAGTGAACGACAATGGACCAGTTTCAGAATGGAGCTGCAAAAAAGAAAAGAAAAAAGAAAGAAAGAAAGAGAAAAAGTTGCCAGCAGAGTCTGTCATAACTATGCAGTTGTGAAAATAGGCTAAGTAAAGCAAAACTCAAAAACCAGTTTGAGCGGGCTGTGGTGGCACTCACCTGCAATCCCAGCACTTGGAAGGCTGAGGCAGAAGAATCAATGTGAATCTGAGACCAGCCTGAGCTACATAAAATGAGTTCAAGGCCAGCTTGAACTGCCCAGTGAAAAAAACCCTATCTCAAAAAAAAAAAAAAAAAAAAAAAAAAAATTAAAGGAAAGAAAGAAAAATCCAGTTTGACAGACAATGACTAGCCCATCAGAAAGGTCACCGTCCCTCGGGCTCACACTCATTTTTTAATCTCCACTCCACCCACTGGAGAGTTAGAAGGATTCCCACAAGGAATTGACAAGAGAAGCAGTTGTGGTGTTGAGGGAAGAGAAAGGCTTTTGGCTGCAAGCACACGGTGACCCTGTCTGCTTGGTCACAGCTAGGGACCGTGCATTTCCTCTGTGTGACTATGTTAGCCTGTAAGGAAGGGCCTACAGGGTGTGCAGGGTCTCACTACTAGATTGGACGCTAGTGATCCGCCTGTGTACAGCCTCCCAAGAGCTGGGATTAAAGGCCCGCACCACCACACCCACTCTCAATGGCCATCTCAGTTCTCTCCCGGGGGCGGGGCAGGCGCTGCAGGCCCGGGGATGGAAGCCCTGGCTCCTGAGCCTGCTTGCAGGCACTTTAATCTACTGAGCTATTTGACCGGCCCTCTTCAGACGCTCAGTTTTGCAGGGAATGGGATCCTGACCTCCGCAGTGTCTTTTAGGCTGTAAATGCCAGGTTAGAACCATCACCAGTCTTTGCCAACGCCAATGACTCCTGGCCCCAACCTCACCCTGCTCAACCCCAAACACTAGGGAAGCTTGATTGGGATGGAGATTTGCTTCTCAATAGAGAAACCTTTACAGCACAGTCCCTGTACTGTGGTTTTACTGCTAAATATTCTTTTGAGTCATGAAATTTCACTGTGTTTATTTTCCAAGTGTTTTTATGTTTTTTCTATTTTCATAAATCCCCTTTTCAACGAAGGGGGGTTGACTCTTCTCTATATATTTGTCTCTAGCTTTCCTTTGGATGGGTACTTGTCCCTGACTTTAATGGGTAATTCCAGATTCACACCCTTACTCTTTTTCCCTTTCCTTCCTAAATCCCACCTCTGACTTAATCCAGCACTGTGGGAAGACTTGCACAGAGGTGTGTAGACAACCAGTCCCTGGTGACCCAGGGATATGTTGGACCCCAAGCATGCTGTTGACCCTGAGCTGGAGGAGCTGGGAATGATGCCTGCCTAAAGCCCTAGCAGTGAGCTTAGGCCAGCTTCGGAGCAGGGATTTCCATGTTCTCAGGTACATGCAAGGTGGGATACAGGGAGATGGCATGGAGTTGGGGAAGTGCCTTACCTGTGGGGAGGTATTCGACAAGAGGAAGGGCTGCCAAACATTGAAATGCCTTTTTAAAATTTGTCCCCAGCATCAAGACAGAGAAATTATGTCTATGCCTACACCTATATCTATATCTACACTTACGTCTCTATCATCTATACCTATATATCTGTGGTTTAGCAGTTGAGCTACGCTCTGTGTGGACTGCAAGGGTTAGTTTGTAACCCCTGGTTCCTCAGCTAAGCCATCAGATGTGTTCCTGTAAATCCAAATCTTGTCTTATCTTTTCATTTAAAAGCTTCTTCTTCCCATTTTTAATTTTTGTGTCAGCTGCTCAATACAATTTCAGTTCACAAAGAGCCCAGAATTTGCCAGAAAATAGATGAGCACCCTCAATTCTAGAACTGAGGCATAACACTTTGCTAATTCTTAAATTCCTGGTTGTGAGGTCATTGTGTTTTGGGGACACCATTGTGAGGACTGATTTTATTGTCTACTTGTCTAGTTCCTGGAATGTCCAGGTACTGGTTTTAGAAGTGTCTCTGGATATGTCTGCTGGGTACTCTAGGCAGACCAAGGAAAGCAGAAGGCCTTGCCCAAAGTGGATGGGCTCCATACATACTTCAGGGTCTGACTAGAACTGAGAAAGGAGAGGAAGAGAATTCTCAGCTCGCCCCAGGACATTGGTCTTTTTCAATCCTTGGCATTTCTATAGTTCTCAGAGTGGAATCTACACCATTGAGTTATCAGCTCCAAGACCCCTTGAAACTGCATCACTGACTTTACCAGTGGACGTGTATATAGTCATGTGCCGTTTACTGCCAGGGACATGTCTGAGAGTTCTGAGAAATGCTGCACCCTTCACAGATCTGCAGAGGCACTTGGCTTAGTACATGCAGGAGCCCAAGGAAAGTATGCAGCAGGAGCTGGAGGAACTGTAAGCCTGGCTGCTGCCTCATGTAGCAAGGAGAGCTGCTGGTAGGCAACGGGGCATGAGAGCCACAATTTGCATAAATATAACAGGTGCTGGCTCACTGGCCCCTGTCAGAGCTCATGCACTGTGGTCCCTGGGACCAACACTAACCTGAAATGGTGCAAGAACTGACAGGAAGGTTTGTGGCAGGGCAAAACTCTATGCAGCATGGAGCTATATAAACTAAGAACAACTATACTATCACTAGACAGTGCAGTGTTTTGAGGCTGTCTAGTATGGAGTCCATTGTTGACTGGAACATTGTTATAGGACTTGTAGCTGTATATATATGACACATCTGAGCACATGCCATATATATATACTGTGTATGCATATATGTGTGTACTGTATATATACACATATCCAGTTGATTCTGTTGCTCTGGAGAACTGTAATATATTATGCAAAATCTAAAATTCACAGTTTTCATTTATATATCTGCAAACTGAAAGGACTTGGGAAGACAAGTTACTTACCATAGGTTATTCTTTAAAAGAAAGCAAAGATAAACACAAAGCTAAAGAGAACAGTGTGAGGGGAAGGCCAATTCTCGTGCATAGTTCTACTTATGCTATTTGCCTCTTCCAAAAAACTAATTTAGGATTCCTATGCATATATAAATAAAATTTTTTCAAGTTGAGTTCTAACAACAGTATCTGTGTCCTGTGAAAGCCTAGACAAGGATCATATCACTTTACTGCAAAAAAACAGGAGTCATTAGGAAAGAGAGAGGGGTTTATTGAAAGAGCTCAGCGATAGTCCGCTGCTCGCAGGTCTGCATTTTCTCACATTAGAAGTGTCTAGGGTTGTGCTGGTGGAGCCAGCTGCCAGGGCCGAGGCTGTTCCTGTTATCTTCAGGTGCTGGCTGTCTGCGTCTGTGCTTACTCCATGAAGTTACCAGCTGCTTCATGGACCATCCGGATTAAACCTAAGGAACAGGACCACCAGGAGTGATCAATAATGTGGAACTTATTATTAGGCAGTAGGGCTATGTTGCCCAATTAACTACTAGCCATGTGTGACTATTTAAATTGATTGATCAATTGATTGATTGATTGAGACAGCGTCTTGCTATGCAGTTCAGGCCAGCCTTGAGCTCACTTTGTAGACCAGGCTATTCTTGAACTTACAAGGGTCCTCCTGCTTCAGCCTCCAGAGTACTGGGATTACAGGCATGTGCCACCACATCTGACTCAACTACTTAAATTTAAATTAATTAACATTAAATGCTTGTTTTCTTGCTTGCACTGGGTACATGTCAAGCAGTCAGCAGCCCCACCCCCCTGGGCAGGTTGTGTGGACACCACTTTCATCATCACAGGTGTTGTATTGGACAAGGCTTCCTTAGACCCTGTAGAGTGTGGGATGTAGCTGGTGGGCAGACCTCTGAAAGGCTGTCTGTTGTCTTTGGTTCATCTGTTGAGCCTGCGTTTACTGAAGGTCAGCTGGAAGGGCAGATGAGGTAGAAAACTAGTCTTGGATGACAGCAAGAGCAGACTGGAATGTGTGGGGATGAACTGGAATTAGGAGTGGTGAAGCCATCGAAGGCAGGTTGGATCTGCCTGTGTTCTGCTGCCTCCAGCCTCGATGGTCTTGTCTGAGGAAGCTGGTGCACTTCAGAGGTGCTCTGCTTAGGACTTGAAGAAGCCAAAAGAGAAGAAAGGGCAAGAGATGGAGGATCCTCAAGTTTGAGCCCGCCGCATGAGGCAAGGTGAGCCAGCAGCTCCGTGACAGTGTGAGCCGCTGAGTCAGATCCCTTGCATGGCCCTTCCCTGCGTGAATGCCATGGGCCCTGCTTCTCAGTGCCTTGCAGAGCTCATGCAACATGGACCTTGTACAACCGGTGCTCACCTGTGACAATTCAAGGTTCTGGGCACCGAGTGGGTTCTGCCTCTCTGGCATACCACCCTCAAAGCCTCCACACAGCTCCCCAGGGGGCCCAGACATCAAGTCTGCACTGGGAACAGGGACGAGAGTGAGACAAAGGCAGTCAGCTCACTCTCTTGTGCCTGTCTCTTGCAGCAGGAAAAGCAAAAGGCTTGCCAGAAGCTCCCCAGGAGATTTCTCTTTGTGTCGCATTGACCAGCATTTGATAACACGGCTACCCCTTAACTCCAAAGTCGGGTTGACAAGAGAGGCCTCGAGCTTTTCCAGCCTCCTCCAGTGTAGAGAAGGAACTGGAAATGGCTCTTGAGTTAGTTGACCAACAGTGGACTGCTGCAGCTATGCCTTGTGCATTTCCCAACTCTGTCCTCCTTCAAGCTGGAAAAGAAGCAAAGGGACAACTGGTGCAAATACTCCTTCACTTATAAGCGATGGAATTGAGGCATAGGAGGTTACGTGGGTTGGCGGTGGCCACACAGAGTTAGTACAGTGTATCTAGGAGTGCCGCAGCCAGATCATCTTACTCAACCCAGGTCTCTCTGTTTACATGCTTTCTCCAGCAAGAAGCACATGGCGAGATTCCTGCCCTCTGCAATAGAACTTGGGAAAAATCACTGGACAAAACCTAACTGGCATTTTTTAATGTTATTTTTTATTTAATGGTTTGGGAAAAGTTTGAAAAGAGTGCACAAGTTCAGTATGGGCAAGGATGTAGAGAAAAGAGCTCACTGTTGGTGATAGTTTGGGGGGGCACTCTTCCTGATGGGGAATTTTTATTACTTATTAAAAGTTTTGAATGTGCTTCAGTCTAAAACAATTTTCATAGAAATACACTGCCTTAGGAAGATGTAATATGACAAGTTCACAATGATGTACTTATTTTGATGCGTTTAAGAACACACCCACATTCAGACATATTATTGTGTTCATCTGGAAATAAATACCCTCCATAG
This sequence comes from Tympanoctomys barrerae, assembly GCA_002564285.1. Taxonomy (NCBI): domain Eukaryota; kingdom Metazoa; phylum Chordata; class Mammalia; order Rodentia; family Octodontidae; genus Tympanoctomys; species Tympanoctomys barrerae. The sequence goes on from NDGN011460812.1 coordinate 7,960, forward strand.
GTAACTGGTTTAATAAATTATAGCATGCCTATTCAACACACTATATGGTCATTGAAAAAGATATGCCTATATTTACTGCAAATGATCAATATCACCTATTGAATAAAATGCATATATATAAAGCCATTAATATAAAATTATATGCATACATATTTGCACAGAACAGTACATATATCTAGAAGGATGTTCAACAAAATATTAATGGTGATTTCTCTGGTACTCCTTTCTTTTTTGTACCTCTTTGTCATGGTTACTGTTTCTGTAGTAATGTATCATATTTATATTAGAAAAAGAGGGAATATGCTTTCTGTTTAGAAAAATACTTATAATTGAAGAGGAATTCCTTTCTGTTTGTTGGAAGGTAGGGGGTTAGAGTTTAGGACTTCAGTTCTCTTCCAGTTCTACTCTATTATGAGAAAGAAAATGTTGCCAGTTGTCTGAGATTGAGTAGGAACAACAGAGATACTACAAGGTTTTGAAACTGTCATTCTTGTTGGAAGATTAGAATTCACTTCACGTAAGCATCATTTCTAATAAGAGAACACTTTACTCAACTTTTTAATTTTTTTTTTTTTTATTTTTTGTAGAACTAGGGGTGGAACTCAGGCTCTTATACTTGCCAGGCAAGTGCTTATTCTACTGAGCCATCTACCCGGCCCTTTACTCAACTTTAAGCAAATATTTTCATATTTTGGGGCTGGGAGTTTAGCTCAGTGGTAGGATGCCTGCCTGGCAAGCAGGAAGTACTGAGTTTGACTTCCTGTACTTAAAAAAAAATCGACATTGTAATGGGTTTACATCTCATGCACTCATAGGAAGGGCTTTTGGGAAGAGATTGGATGGTGGGTGTGTGAATTTCATCAGTGGATTAATCTACTGATGAATTTCTAGCTAAATGCGATGTTGGGAGCAGGTGGGTGTGGCCAGGGGCGTGGCCTGTAAGGGCGGGTCTTTCTCTTGTCTCCCTTGCTTGCTCTCTGCTCCCTGCATGATGTTATAAGCAAGCATCCTCTGCCATGCCACTCTGCCTTGGAGCCAGCTGGCTAGGGACTGAAATTTCTACACAAGGTAGGTCAAAATAAACCTCTCTTTAAACTGTAGGTGGAAGGTATTTTGTCCCGGCAACAAAGAGTGTAACTGAGACATTAATTTTTTTGTTTTCCCTTGGTTGATTGCTTAACCTAGTGATTACACTACCATCACCAGAAAGTCATTCTTTCATAAAAGTAGTTAAAGAAAAGATCATAAAAGCAGATTTCTAGAGAGCCCAGAGTTTGAGTTTAATATTTTCTGAGAATTAAGGATATTGGGAATAAGCAGGTTTAGAAAAAGAACTAAATGGTAATTCTAGAATTAAATCAAACAGCAGGGTCGAGTTAGCAGAGGAGCACCTTAAAGATTGATTGCGTGTGACCCTGTTCTCTCACTGACCTCATCCTGGGTCACGGCCACATCTTCCATGGCAGCCCTGTGCTAGCATACCTCATCTGGCCTTGATCTCTGCATGACACCTCCTTTCTTTCACAGCCTGTGGAAGTGGTTGGGGAGCAAGAGGCGGCACTTGGCTACTCCACATCTCCTCTGACCTGACTTTCCTAAGCCTAGAAAAGAGTAAGCGCAGAATTGAGGTCTGTGTTTCTTTGTCCTGTTCCATTGTCCTTCTGGGAGCCAAGAAGCACAGGACACCCTAGCAGTTGCTGAAGTGGGAAGATTGGAAAAGCAGGAATTACTGCACCAAAAAAAGTAGGATAATGTGTTGAGTTATTACCCAGCTACATTTATACTCGTGTAGAGGGCTGTGTGTGTGTGTGTGTGTGTGTGTGTGTGTGTATGTGTGTGTCCTCAAGGGATGGTGGCACTTAGTTCAACTTAAAAAGGTCATTTGAGAAACAATTTGACAAAGTCTTTGCAAAATCCCAAGTCAATAAAAAGTGCTTTATAAATGTATGGAAGACTATACACAGTTCTTTTATGCTTAGAGAGAAAGTATCAGAAAGGCAAATTACTACGCTGCTGATTAGGAGAAAGATCAAAGGAATCATTCCGCTCATCTCAGGGTAGCAAGCTCTGGATGGTTCCAATTTCCTTGTTAAGGTGGTGGATAGAGGACAAAGAATACAATGTAATCACAAATATCCTACTTTGTTGGGAGTGTTCGCTTTCAAGACTCAACTAAAGCAAGGTAGAAAAGTAGATCTACCGCTAAAGCAAGGTTATGGTTATTTAATGTGTTTGCTTAAGATAACACCTCATTATAGCAATTTTGGAGAAATAGAAAAACAAGGTCACTCATAAATGGTCTTTCAAAAGTGCTCACTGTTAACATTTTATTTTGTTTACTTATTTGATACAAGGTCTCACTATGCAGTTCAGACTCATAGTGGTTCCTACTGCCTCAGCCTCCTGGACAGTGGGATTACAGGAGTGCACCACCATGCTGGGTTTCAGTGGCCGGCGCAGCACACCCAGAGTTCCAGGGCCAGCATGGTATGTAGTCCTGGGGATCAAACCCAGGTCCTTAAGCTTGCCAGGCAGGCGCTTAGACTGCCAAGCTATCTCTCCAGCCCACTGTTAACACTTCAATGTGTTGCCTTCAATTTTCCCTCTCAGCTTTTTTTGTTTCCATACTTGTGACAATATAGCATATAAAATTTTGTATAGTGCGTTTTGAAGACAACATTATAAATAGCTTACATTGCATATATGTAGTGAACACCTTGAAATGTGAATGTCCTGAGATCTAGAGATTGCATTTCTAGAAATCTATTCTTCATTTCCAATACTTATCGTACAGCAAATATTGAGGCAGATGTTTATCGAGGCAGCATGGAATAACCTCGAGAACATGGACTCTGGTGGCAGGTTGCTTTGGATCCAAAGTTCTGTCCTTAGGTGTGTCACCTGGCCTGCATGTGCCTTGGCTTCCTGACTAGTCATGCAAGAGAACAGGACCACCTACTTCCTCGGTGACAGGTGAACTTGGGCCTTGGCTCAAAGAAAGCCCTGGCTGTGTGTCAGTTATTTAAATATTGAGCACTTCATGGGATGTTCTAGGCTCCAAGAAATGTTTGTCATGATCCCTACACCAGGCAAGCTTAGAATCAGATGATAAAAATAATGCAAAAGTATCACTTACTAAGGGTATCACTACATCCCAAAACTACTAAAAGCTTCACGTATCTTATCTCATTTTATAGATGAAGAAAGTGAAGCTTCCAGTTGTGAGTATAAAGACATTTCTTTCAGGATTGGTGACAGTGTGTTAGGATTGGAAGCCAGCCTCAGTGTCAGTCCAAAGGAGTCATATGCTACGGCTTGTGTCTAGATGTCCCCCCAAAGCCTCATGTGGTCTTAGGAGGGGCTTTTCAGAAGTGGCTGGATCTGGGGTGTATGATGCTGGGATCCAGGGTGTGGTGCTGGGATTGACTCATGGTGTGATGCTAAGATTCCAGGGGTGAGTGTTAAGGGGGGGATAGCCTGAGTAAGACCTAAGGGACAGAAAAGGATCCCTGCTTGTCACCACTAGTCACTTCACTTGATGGTTTACTGGCTTCCGCCCACCGACCGTGTCCATCCTCCATGGTGCCCTCAGCCCTACCACTCTGCCTTGGAGTCCACTGGTGATGGCTCTACAGACTGTGAGCTAAAAGAAACCTTTTCTCTTTTAACTCTGGGTGTCAAGTATTTTTGTCTCAGCGATGAGAAAAGGGACAATGACATTTTTTTTCAACTTAGTGAGACACTGTCTCACTAAAAATCTTTTTATTTATTTTTTTCCCATAATTTTATTGATAAACAAATAGCAATGAGACAGTTTCAAATCAAATTGGTAGGACAGTTTCAATAATTCACACAGACAATGACATTTTATAAATATGCTGTACATCTGTTCAGTGGGCTATTAGTCACCTATTTAAAAATGTAGCTCTGCATTTATTGACATGGATAGCAGTCTGCAATGTTAAGTGAACTGAGTTATGAAACACTAGGTATAACATGGTTTAAGCTTTGTAAAAGTAAGCACTTGTGCCAGGATAGATGCCAATGGACTTTTCATTGAGAATTAGGTTCCCTGCTGTTACTTCTCATTGTAAATATTACATTTATGTATTTAAGTCCAACTTACCATAGCACCAATGTTCAATTTTAAGAAAAGAATTGTCATTGTAATACATATCTTCTATATCCATTACTCACTGTTGAGTGACAAATCATTGTAAAATGTAATGGTTTGTCACAGCTCTTTTAGTTTCTCTTGACTGGGGGGTCAGTAATGTAGAACTTGACCCAGCTAGGAGAGCCTCATGTGGGATCACCTCTGGCTGTGGTCAGGAGATGGCTCAACTGGGTAGTGGCTGTCCTGGAGGTCTTGGCCCCAGAGCTTGCCTCAGCGACAGCAGGTTAGCCCCCACACTGGCTGCTGCATGCCATGGTGTGGTGCTCCAACAAGGTGAGTGGAAGCAGGAAGGCCCAGTTGTGGATGCTTCACACCACCACTTCCACTGTCCTAATCTCTGTCTTGTCCTTACAACACCATACCTAGTACACCAACTTTACAGGAGTTTACTTTGGCTCATGTTTAGAGCCCAGGGCTCCAAGGCAGTGTATAGGGTGAGGCGTGCAGGGGATTAGAGGCTGCTCACTGCATTGCTGCCCAGAAGCAGAGAAGCAGAGGGTGAGGGGAGGAGCCAGGGAGGCAGACATCCCCTTCCAGGTCATGTCCCAGTCAGTGATTCCTCTCTGATGAGGATCCATCTCCTATGAGCTCCTCTGTGGATTAATTTGTCTATTAGAATAGCATCCCCCAATCTGACCTCCTCCCTGAAGTCCCTCCTATAAGTGCATGAGGCTTGGGGACACCTAGCTGTGACCCAAAACTTCTGCCACATCTTACTTATTAGTCAGAGTGAGTCCCAAGGTCAGGCTGGATAGAGGCTATTGGTTTTTTGTTTGTTTTTTTAATGTATTTGTACAGGCTCTACAGGGTGTTCAGGGTCTCACTACATAGATCAGACTCGTAGTAATCCTCCAGTTTTCAGCCTCCCAAGTGTTGGAATTACAGGTGCGTGCCACCATGCCAAGTTTCAATTGCCATCTCAGTGTGCCCCATGGGCAGGGCAGGCAAGGCATGCAGGGGATTGAACCCCGGGCCACTGCACTCTGCCTAAGCAAGCGCTTTAGTCCACTGAGCTATCTGGCCGGCCCTGGATAGAGGCTCGTGATGGCATCTGTGTGCACATATCCATACTTTGTGTAGTTATATTTGAAGCACCAGAGTTTTGTTTTCTTTAAGATTAACACAAACAACACTACCCATAGAAAATTCCATCCCTGGGCCAGTTATCCTTCCGTGAGTTCCTGATTTACTTTGCTTTGTAAAGTGGCAGTCACTTGACAGAAGTGCAGACTAGAGGAAAGAGGAGGCAGCTTGTGGCTGTGCCTGTTGCTTGTCCCTGAGGAGACCCACAGCACAACATGACAACGTAGGAAATCTCCACTTCTCCTGAGTGTCCACACTTTCTCTCTTCTCTACTATCCTCACACCAAATGTGAGACAAGTAGGAGAGAGAAGAGCACTGACTTAAGATGAAAATGTGATTCATTTTTATTATGTGAGGATATGACAACATGTCCTATGCTCTGACTCGGTGGCGAATGTCTTCACATAGAGTATGTTTTGTTATAATGATAACTATGTTGAAAAGGAAATTACTCAAGGTCATCATTGAGTTTTACTTTTTTCTTTTCCGTATCCCTCATTGCCTTCTAAAATACCACACAGCTTGATTATTCATTGATTTTTTTATTATTCATTGATTTTTTTTCCTTGTCAGCTGTTTTCTCTTGTGAGATTACAATTCCTTAGGAGGCAGAGATCTTTCTTTTTTCAATGCACTAGTGATTTCAAGGCTCAACAATGTCTGGCATAGAGTACGTGCTCAGATGTGTGTTGGTTGAATGAAAGAGGGAACGGGGAGACTGACCCTTGTCCCTGGAAGGTCTGAGAAGATGGTGCAGGTAGCTCACCCTGACCTCTGTAGGCTGCTCTGACGTCAGTGACTGTTGAGAGCTCTTTTGGTGGAGGACGGAAACCTAGGCAGAGCAGGGCTAGAAGACAGAATAGACCAGAAAGTGGAAGTGAAAAAGAAAAGAGGGAAATAAAAGCAAGATGGGTGAGTTGGAGGAGCTCTGAGAGGTTCTGAGAAGTTCATGGCAGCTGGAGGTACTGTGAAGTCAAGAATCTTCTTTAGAAGATGGGTCATGGCGTGTGGAAGGAAACCAGTTCCTCAGAAAGGAAGAAAATGATGCTATAGGAGAGAAAAGTTAGTCATTCCCAGTACAAACCCCTTGAGAATCTGAGAAGAGAAGGATTTAGTGGTCAGTGGCAGGGCACCATTGAGAGCTGAGGCATGTTTCTTGGAAGCTGGGTGGATGTCGGGGTACGGGGGACAGGTGTGGGCAGGGTCTCAGGATTGGCAGCAGAGACTGAGGAGATGGCTGAAGAAAGACAGAAAAGGGGATATTGGTGATTTCAAAGATAAGAGGTGCTCTTTACCTCCTAGAGTAGAAAAATGCATCTGCTGGGGGACCAGCCCTTCACATTCCTGTCAGGGTGAGGCATGGAGAAAGTTGGTGTTTGCGAGCACAGGTGCGCTCCCTCCCGCACACTGGCTTCTCACCCTCTGGTCTTCATCTCAGTGAATGCATCATCGTCCCTGAAGCTTCCCAAGACAGAAACCCCTCATCAGTTGGGGCCGTCTCTCTCTGATGGCCTCTGCACCTAAGTAACCACAGGAATAAAGACAACTCAATTCTTACACCCCCAATGCCAGTATTTGGGTTCCAGGTACCTGACTGAGTAGGTTTCTGTTCCCAAGATTTTAGTCAGGTTCATTTCTATTAAGTTCTCTGTATGTGGCTCAAGGAATCAATCCCAAAAGGTATGGTCATGGTACTCCCTGCTGTTCAGCAATTCGCTACTGTCATCGAGTCAAAGTGATGCTGGGGTATAAGACTATCCATGTCTATTTCCTGCCTACCTCCCCACGAGGATGAAGACCGTGTGAGAAGACACAAAAGCATCATACTTGAAAGTTAGGGAGAAAATGGTCAAATAATTGACTAGGCAGACCACAGAGAAATTGTTTATATCACCATAAATTAAGTTGAAAATTTAAAAGTAAGAAGCTGAAAAAGAAAAAGGCCAGCCAGATAGCTCAAATGACTAAAAGGCCTGCTTGGGCAGATGCAGGGACCAGGGTTAGATCCCTCGCAAGCTGTGCTGGCCCCACCCCCGGGGCACTCTGTGATGGTGAATAAGACTGGGCATTATGGTGCATGCTTATAATCCCAGTGCTTGGTAGGCTGAAAACAGGAGGATCACTGTGAGTCCAATCTGTGTTGTGAGACCTTGTAGACCCTGTACTACATACATTAAAAAAAGTTGCTTATAGTAGGCAAAACATACATACACAAAGTATAAGACTACTACACATTTACTACTACTAAATAGGTGACAGAGAAGAAAAGTAGCATTATCTATCTATATTACATAAATGTATGGTCTATTTTGGGGACAGAGATAGTGCCCCCAAAAAGGAAAACTATTTATAAAATGTAAATAAATGTATGACAAATACAAAATCTAATTATTGTTCAATCAGAAACAATTTGATATTCAAATTTTAAAATTCACCATGTTTTCCAATCTTTCGTTGTATACAACGGTGATCAATTCTTGGTGTCGGAATATGGTGCTTATCAGTTTTATTTCTCTGGTTTTTATAACGTAACCTTACACAGAGCATTATTTAAAAATAATAATGATAAATATGGTAGCGTAGAAGCCTGAGATGTGCAAAGAGGTGGAGAAGGCCCTAATAAGCAGTGGCAAAAGCACAGGACCTGTGTTTTGGGCCAGGGATCCCCCAGCTGAGCTCAGGGTTCAGGGTCCGGCCTTTTATTTCACCAATCAGATTACCTCTTAGGGGGTAGAGTACGATTCCTGCGCCAGTCATCCCGAGTAGAAGCACTGAACCACTGCCACCTCTGGATTCCATAAGCAGCCCAGCTGTGGCTTCTTTGCCAGCGAGTCCAGAGACCACTTAGGGACGCATCCTGCTGTCTGAGAGCAGGCTCGTTGTTTTGGTCAAGTATCAGAGAAAAAGCTGCCCAGCTCCGAGAAGCGCCATCATTTTTACCTTTGCGAAACAGGGGGAGGAATAAACACTTCCAAGAAGCTGTCGGTCTTCGTGCTGCTCTAGATTCCAAGCAGCTCCAGGGCAGCGGGATAATAGGAAAGAGATGGTGTATTTAGTCAGGGGTTTCCAACTTCACATCCAGCAAATGAAGGAGCACGTTATCGTGGGCTTGGAGCTAGGAAGTGGCTGATCCCAGCTGCAGTAGGAGGACTTTCAAAGCTAAGCCCTTCTCCCTCCGCAACCTGCACAGCAGGAGAGCCCCGGATGTGGTCCTTGATCGGATTCGCACACCGGGGCATAGATTTCAGGTCCAGCGACCCACACTTCAAAGAGCCCAGCCTTAATTGACTACAGGAAGCAAAACCAAAAGCAAACAAAATGTTAAACGGCTCCTAGTGCTATTCTTTGGTATTTCAGGGGAAAGGTGATTGTAATTCCCTGCCATTAATATTAGGGCTTTGGGAGTAGTTTGCATCCTCAGTTTTCTTTTCCTTTTTTGTCATCTCTCTCTCCTCTGGGAACTGTGGCTCAAAAACATTATGTACCCAGTGTGAGAAAATCTGTGTCACGTAAAGGCAGTAAGTAGCGGAGAAATGATTTCTATTTTAGGACTCTCTTCTGTATATCTAAAGGTCGCTAGGCCACCTAGCGGTGTCCCTGCAGTTCCAAAGTATTTCAAGTACTTGTGCTCCCTCTAGGGGAGCTACACAAAAAGTCAGGGCTGTCAATATTTGGCCGGTTTGGAGCTTAAATTTTGATATCATTTAAGAGAAAGTACCCTAGGCTGGAGAGAGAGCTTGGTGGCTTAAGCGCCTACCTAGAAAGTGGTCCTGAGTCTGATCCCAGGTTTTTAAAAAGTACACTTTATTTGTAGTCTGAATAACTACTATGAAAATAACAATATGCAGTATATTGATTATTGTAACTCTCCTACTAACCTGTTTTGAAACTCTTTTTGTTGTTATTTTTATTTTTTCTCTTTAAAATAAAAAGTACCATTTTGCTAGGATTAGTGTTTCTAATTTGAAGCATTTCTCCAGCTTTGTCTGCTTATAAAATGCACATAAAATGTTGATTCTGCTTTCTTATTATATCTTTGCTATGGAGTAACGTTGTAATAAGCATATCCACTGAAAAATTGTGATAACTTCTACTGTTGAGCAGATACATTGCTTCCAATTCTTAAGGACAACTACACATTATGTTTTTTTTTTTTAATCTTATTTATTTCTTTGGTACAGGGTCTCTCTACATGGCTGGGACGTGATCCTCCTGTCTCAGCCTCCCAGTACCGGGATTACAGTTGTGTAGCACCATCCCTGGTTTTGGTAGCCAGCTCCATGTGAAGCTGGCACTGCATGCAGTACTGGGGATCGAACCCTGGTCCTTGCACTCACCAGGTAGGCGCTTAGACCACCAAGCTATCTCCCTGGCCCACATGCCACATTTTTATGCATTGTAGTGTTCCCCACATTTGGATTTCTTTTTGGGGGGCAGAGGTGGAGGTTGCTGGGCTGGAGCCCTGGGCAGGCCAGGAAGGTGCTGTGCTTCCCAACTATGTTCTAGCCTTTACACTTAGATTTCTGTTCCTGAGATTGAATCTCAGCTGTGAAATTACTGAATCAATGCGCTCTTTTGGGAAATGACAGTACATATTTCTATGACCCTTTCCAAAGAGTTTTACCAATTCATGTATCACTAGCAAAGTAATGAAAATGCCAGTTTCAACACACCCACTCAGCGCTGGGTACTACTGTTTTTAAAATACGTTAATCATTTAGTGAGGCAAAAAAATGGCATCTCACTGTGTTGATTTGAATTTCTTTAACATTTGGTAAAGTTGAAGTTTTTTCTTTCCAAGTCTATGAATTTTATTTCCACTTTGGAAGGTACTATAGAAATCTGGTTTTAATTGTTTACATTCTCTTAGGGCCTACAAGCTCAGACATTAAATTCTAAATTATATTAAAGGTATATAGAGTCTAGTAAGAAACTGGCACCATAAAGTTAGCCCCGGAAGGACTACTTCCTTAGGTTCCAAGTGAATCAGAAGTAAACCCAAGCCCACTTCACTCCCTAAACCCCACTCCTGAGGAATTACATGAAAACTAGAAAGGAAATAGCACAGAGAGAGAAAGTAAAGGAAATCCCATCTGTGAGAGACGATTAGCAGGAACAAGCAGTTCCTTGAGCTCTGAGTCCCCCTCACCATTCATCTTCCTGATGGACCCACAAAACAGGGTTTCCTGAATTGTTTCGGGATTGTATCAGCCCAGTCCCAGTACCTGGAGAGCTCATGGGCCCACAGTGCCGCAGTTCGGATGGGGACCGCACTGTCGTTGTAGGCATAAGAGATGCTCAGAAACACGAGTTCTTCACAAGGTGTCAGCTCCATGCAAAACAGAGGACCATGAGGCAGAATCAGCAAGCACAGACTGATACGGATGTCACACCACCTTCACTAGCTAAATCCTCGTTTCGAACTCAGGAACCAAAGAGATTGGGATTTATTAAAATTTCCAACTATTCATATTTTTGTCATCCACATGGCCAAGCTCAAAAACCTAACAGATTCAGAGTGTGAAACTCCTTTAAATCAGTACGCAAAAGGCACACTACTGAATAGGAAAAGGAGGGGAAAAGATTTGAACAGATTGT
>NDGN011460823.1:2166-31264 GCA_002564285.1 Tympanoctomys barrerae
GAAAGGGGAGGGCAAGGGAAAGCCAGGGAGAAGCCCAGAGGGGGAGAGGTGGAGGAGAGGAGCGGTGGAGCAGAACCCGAGGTCAGAGAGGCTAGCCGGGCGGCTCCGCTGCGTGCCGCTTAAAAAACAAAAAAACAAAAAAAACAAAACAAACAACTGTTTTTGAAAAGGTTGAAACTGTGTGGTGGATGTGTGAGCAGAAGCCCGAGCAGCCGGGGTCAGTGGCGACAGGGGCGTGGGGAGCGGCGACTCTGGGCTCCGCTGCGCTCCAGGCGGGGGCTCCGCGCTTCTCCAGGGTTTGCGGCCTAAGCGCCGGCCTAGTGAGCGCTGTGCGAGTCGCTCCGGGCTGGCGTCCCGGGGCGCTTGGGCCCCGGAAGAGCTCGGGTGTCTCGGTCCTGCTCTCCGGTGACCTCTCGGCTTCCTCTTGCTCTCGCCAGATCTCAAAATTTCTTCGCGCCTGTTCCCCACGATTCCCCCAGACGGCTGGGGAGGCGACAGTGGACTTTCAGACGCATTAGGAGGGACAGAGGGCGGCGGAGGAGCGGGCGGGGGCCACGGCACCCACGTGGCTGTCCTTCCCCGCCAGACCCGCTCGGCTGGGGCTTCTCGCCCGAGGGACGCGCGGGGGAGGCGGGGCGCCAGCCGCTCAGAGGCCCGGGAGCCCCGCAGGGGGGTCGAGCTGGCCCCGGCCTGGGGCCGCGGCATAGAGACCGCCGGCGGCGGGAGGGCGCCCGCGGAGGGGCTGGGAGCTGGGCTGCCGAGCGCCCGGCGGGCTGGGGTCGCCCGGGTCTCACGTGTCTCTCTCCCCTCTCCTCGCACTTGCCCCCTCCCCTCCCTCCAGACGCCCCCCGCACCCGCAAGAAGCGCTGCCCTTATTCGAAATTCCAGATCCGGGAACTGGAGCGTGAGTTTTTCTTCAACGTGTATATCAACAAAGAGAAGCGGCTGCAGCTGTCCCGCATGCTGAACCTGACGGACCGACAAGTGAAAATTTGGTTTCAAAACAGAAGGATGAAAGAAAAAAAACTGAGCAGAGACCGGCTGCAGTATTTTTCGGGAAATCCGTTGCTGTAACTGCAGACCGGGGTCTTTAGGGGGAGGGAGGGAAAAGGGGAAATTATTTTATTTTATTTTTATTTTTTATTTTCTAACTCGTCTTCTTTCCACGGGTGGAAATCTGGACTGTGGCCAGGGCTGGCCCCCACTGCCGTTTCTGGCACCGCCTTCCGGAACCTCCTTCACCTTCGGTCTGACTGTCAGTGTGGGGACAGAGGCCAGGCCTGACAAAAGGGGTGAAGGGAAGTGTCTGACCCACGGCGAGTGGACCTTGTTGGTGCCGAGGCCCCAAGACTCTTTATTTAAAAGAAACACACCTTGCGCGACAACGTTTTGCTGCTGGGATTGGGTGGGAGGAGGGGCAAGCGTAGTGAGCGCCTGAGCGAACAATCCTGAAACTGCAAGCCTTCCCTTGCCCCAGTGAAAAGATCCGCTAAGACACCTTGACTGCAAGGGGAGACCTGTCTGGCTCCCCGCCCCTACTCCACCTTGCCCTACTGATTGGGGTAGCTAAATGTGATCCTCTGCCTTGCTGTGAAATTTCTGTACCTTCGACTTGGTGTTAGGTGTGCAAAGTTCGTGTCCTACCTCTGTCTGGCCCCGCCTGAGCCTAGTTGTTCTCCCTCTAAATGTGTACAGCACTCCTTTAAAATTTCTCAACCGGTGCATTGAGGTGCCCTAACCTTTTTCCAAGCAGTGCCCCACTCCATGGATTTATGGCTAATCTATGCAGTTGTTACCTTCTTTCTAAGAAAGAAGAGAGGAAAGAAAAGAAGATAGATTGAGGTGGAAGAAAAGTAGGGAAAGCAGTAGAGAGATGGGTTTGGGCGCCTCTCCCATGCTGGGGCTATATATATATATATATATATATATATATATATATATTGTAAATAAATTTCACAAGCCTTTGTTTCTATCCAGAGAGGATGGGGGAGTATGCGCTGGAATGAGATTCAAATCACCCACCTCTCTCCATGTGCGTGAGTGTGTGTGTACGTGTGCAATGCCCACCCTGCTTCTGTCCCAGTGGGATTGCTGTGAATTTTTTTGGTGGCAAATAAAGATATTTCACTCTGTTCAATATTATGATTTTATTTGACCTTTTTATTAACCTTTCTCCTCTTAAAACCTTCCACACTCCCAAGGCAGTGGAGGAGGAGGAGGAGGGAGAAGGCAGTGGAGAAGGAGGAGGCAGGCAGAGGAGCCTGCCTGGGAGGACAGGCATGCAGAGGTGAGGCAGGAAGCTGCTGGTGCAGCTGGAGCACCCCTGCACTGGCAGAGCCAGGAGTGTGGCAGTGGTTTCCTCCCCTCTCAAGAAAAGGCCATTCCCTGGCCACTGCTAAGCCCTCCTTTCCCACGTGCAGTTTGAGCTGTATCCAAATGCCCAGCAATTTTTTCTGTTTAAGTACACGTTTGTTGTAGAGTTAATTGTAACCATCATCAAATTTAAATTTATAGGAATTTTCTTGGCTCCACCGCCCTCCTGCCAGATGTCTCCGTCTGTCACAGTTAAATGTGTAGGGTTGAGGGTAGGGTTTTCCGTTTTTTTTCATCTATGAGAAGACCATTGGAATTTTTATGTACAGTTTTGAAGGAAGACTGGGAGAAGAGGAGAAGCTCACTCCCTTGTAGTCTTCTAGGAAGCCTCTGAGTGTGGGGAGGTGGGGCAGGACCCATTCTCCTTGGGCACAAATGGCCAGGTTCCTCCAGACACAACCAGACACCTAGACTGGGGCCACCCCGATGTTTATAAATTAGGTGTCCAGTGTAGAAAGCTGCAGAGATGTGCTTTATAGGGCCTGGCATGGGGTGGGGCACTGGGGAAAGAGTGACCTGTAGGAACAGTTGCCACACCCATCTATATTTGCTGCATGTTTCTTCTGTGTAAAGATAATTGTGGTTCTTTCAGCACTTTCAGTGAGGACACAGTCTGTGTCTGCTCTCAATTCATTCCCTATTTGGGGGCAGACTTTTGGGACCAGTTCTCTCATCTTTCCCTTCTCTATTGTTGTGTAATTTGTTAAAAGTTTTTGTCAATATTGTTCTGTTGGCTGAGAGGAAAATGCATCATGACTATGAAATCTAGGCTCTGCCTTTGTTTTTGATGGCAGGGATCCCTGAAGCTTAGGTGTCCCAGTCTTGATTTGTAAATATGAGTCTTTGAGACCAGATTTGCAAACTAGGGTGTATATGTGGCCCATAACATGTGCCCCCCAGATTTTATTTAAGTCAGTGTGCCTGTGCTTGCACAGGAGGAGAAATATCATGTGTGTGCTTTTGCCTGGAAAGCTGACCACATGCACATTCAGAACTTGTGTCCTCTGTACCTTGTAACCATTGGCACTGTTCAAAGAGTGCGCACAGGAATGTAACTGAGAATCATGTAACTGTGATCCTCTGTGCATTTGTAAGTGTGACAGTTCTCTTAAGTGTGTTTGTCCACTAGCCATCTCAGGGATGGTTAGCCTTCTGGCCAGGTTCTGTGTTAAGCAGGATACCCATAACTCTACAGAACAAACCTGTTTATAAAGCAAACTACTAACCTCCAAAGAGCTTTTGGTTTTGGAGAAAAATATTTCAAACTGGCAGCTACTACTCTCCCTGCAATGCAGAACTCAGAAAAGAACCTCAGCTCCAGAAGAGATTTCTGAAGGATAGAGGATAGTCATCATGAAAGAAAAACAAAGGCTTCTGTGACTCAGGCCTGGGAATCTGCCACTCCTCAGTGACCATCTAAAATCAAAAAAAGAAGAGTCTCTAGCCCCCAAACAAACCCACCTTCAGGATGCTGGGATGTCCACCCCCCCCCTTGCTGGCCAGGGGCACTCTGGGCTCAACCTCTTGGGGTAATCCCTCCAGCCACAGCACAGTACAGGAACAAAAGATCCTCGTCTAGACGCGGCCATAAAGAGACACCCCCCTCCACGCCTCTAAACCCAGTTTCATTTCGCCCTTAACGACTCAGTCTGGCCTGTGCTAGAAAATGCTTCCGCCCTAAATAGTAAACAAATCTGCAGTGGATGCTCTCGGAGCACACCCTGGACCCCCACCCCATCATCCCCTTGCTCCACATTTTCTCTTTTCCTCCAACCTTTCTCAAATCCCACCTCCCTACCCCACCCCCAAGTAAATAAACCCGAGGCCGAGTTCAAAGTTTCCTGGAGCTAAGGAGGAATGTTGGTTGTAAAAATCCAAGTTTATAGCGCACGTGGGAGTTTACAAGGGTATTAAGTGGTGTGGGATGAGAGAGTGCTCTGGACCCCTCCCCCTCCTGCCATGGGCTTTGGGGGTACAGGGGGAGCCAGGGGCACTTGGAATGTGAAATTAGTTGGGAAGTAGTTTTGGGTCTGTGGTCACTTTGTCAATCAGAACTTAAGCTGTTAGGGAATGGCAGTGCACTGATGGTTCCTTGGAAGACCGCTCATAACCCCCACTAAGCACCTCTGAGGAAAAATTCTCGGGTTCTAAACATCCCAGATGATGGGACCTAGGCGACACAAAAAAGGCCTAGACTAGGAGCCTGAAAGAGGAACAGAGCTGGTTACCTGCAGCCAGTTCTGAATCAGAGGGGAGAAATTACCTTGGGCTAATTTCTCGAGTGGGCTGACAACTGGGCAGCTTTCTTCTCCAGGGCTAAGAACTTTGAACTTCAAGAGAGTCAAGGGCACCACCCCTTCTTTCCCCCACCCCACCCCGCCTTTCTCAAGAATCTGTAGGACAATTCCTTTTTGGGGCCAATATTCCCCGAAGGGGGCAGCCCCTGGGGTTTCCTGGTGCCCTAGGGCTGGATAATGCTGTTGCTAAAACCTCCCTACTTAGAGCCAGCCAGAACACTCTGCACGCGACTACACTCTTTATTATTCATATAAAACTTTGGAAAAGGCAACGCCCGGGAAGTTTTTATAACTTTGTTTGGCATAAAGGTTTTACAAGATTCCCCCCTCTATTTTTAAAAAAGAAATTTAAAGTTTTGGTCTGGAATCTCAGGTCTTTGAAAAGGGAAACAGAGAGAGGGTCTGAGGCTCATTGCAAGTGTGTTGGAAAAGGGGGGATCTGAAGCTACCTCTCTTTGCTAAAGGCAAAAGGGCTCCAAGTTTGCGCTAATCCTTCCTGCAGCCTGCCTTGGACCTGGCTGTGGGGGCTGCCAGCCAACTGAAGTGGCTGGATTTTAGGAGAGTCTTGTATGCTATCTTCTTATATTCTTGAGATACTCCCTAGTAGACCCCCAACTTTTCAACAATATCAGAAGGACAATACAATCACCATCTCATTCTCTGGTTTTCCTGCAGACACTACTCCCCCCCCCATCCCCTGCACACACTTTCCGCTCCAGCCCTTAACCCTCCCCCCTGCACAAAGTGGACAAGATCCCTAACCTTGACTCAGACTGCAGGTGTGGGACTGTCTCTACACACAAAGCCCTGCATCCCTGCTGCTTGTGAAATCAAAAGTGAGTTGGAAGAAAAACAGAATCCAAAAATGCTAAGAAACTCCTGTCAAGAGATTGCAGTTGTTGCAGAACCAAAGGCAGCAGAGGCCAGCAGGACTGCAATCCAGGAGCTCAGAGAGAACAAAGGTGCCCATGTGAGGACATGGCCTTGGGCTTCCAAGTCCATGGATGACGACCCCTTGGACCTGCCTCCCATTTCCAAGGGACGGAACTCCACTCTCATTTCCCCTCTCTGCAAACTTGGGGGAACCGACTGGGATCAACTTTGGGCCATTTTAAGGTTTGGCTCTAATGGTCAGAATAAAGGTGGGGCAACTTCTCCAGAGGCAAGCCTGGTGGATTTTGGGGTAATAAAAATGAAGATGACTGTCCTGTGGAACCTGACATTTCAAACAGCCATTAGTATTGGTTGGGATGTGTCCCAGAGCCCCCCTTTTCTTGCTTCCCTCTAATGGCGACTGCTGAGGCCTGGCTGCTGGCTGCTGCCCGGCGGCCTACTCTTCGCCTCCTGAGAGCTGTGCTAAGGCTGAAGGTGGGAGAGGGTCAACTCAAAGCCCGAGTGGCCAAGAGTGGCCACGATCAAGGGACCAGCGAATAATCCCGGTACACCCACACCCATACACACTGAGCCCAGCACAACAGAGAAAAATAAAAAAATCTAGGAAGAAAAGTCAAAGGGAAAGAAAGAATTGAGGAGGAAAGAAAATAACAAAGAAGAAATTGTATAATACAGGAAAAAAGAAAAAGAAAATGGAGAATGAAAACATCAAATTAAGAAAAAGAGGAAGGAAAAATGAATTACAAGAAAACGAAGAGAAAGGAAACTAGAAAGAGAAGGAAACAAAAAAAGGAGGAAGAGGAAATAAAAGTAAAAAAGAAATTTTAAAAAAGCACAAAGGAAAGAAAAATAGAAGAGATCTTCACAAAAGACTTTTGCTCAGGGAGGGAGGATGAGATTTTCTCCGAAGCAAACCAGCCCAAACACTGCCTGGGCAGTGGCTAGAAACCTGACCTACTGGGGCGACTTAGAAACAAACCATCAAAGTGGGGACCAAGGCCTTCTCCACAAGACAACCTCCCAGCCGGCTCCTCCTCCCAATGCTTCTCTCGGAGGTGTATGCAGTCTGGTTTCGATTCAGGAAGCAAAGTTAAATAACTGTTCGGGCTTCGGCAAGGGGCAAGGCCGGGGAAACAAGCTGGTGAGAGTTATCAGACTTCAGGATTTAAGGAACTCGGGGAGCACTTTGAGTAAAAGCGAATGTTTGTGGCTGTGTATATGCAATTAAGTGCAAGTTGGACATGTGTACAGATGCTAAACTCCACAACGTATGGGTGTGAGCGTGTACAATGGCCAGATGTGAGAGCGATTTGGCTGGCCAGGATGCCAGGATGGCTCTGGGATCTGAAGCAGACCAAGGGCTTTTTTCACTCTCCTCAGCCTCCCACCTCCATACCTGTTTGAAAACCTATTTTCTGGATCTCTGAGAGCGACACATTTTGCCTAGGATTGCCCTGCTCACAATTCAGCTGGGACAAAGCCTGGCTAGTGAAGAAAAACAAATCTTACCTTCAAGATTTGAGAAGAGAATTAGTTATCTCCTCTCTGCATCCAAACCAAGAAGAAAAACCCTGCAATCACTAGTATAACCTTGTTTTCCATTTTGCTTGAAGAGATTTCAGTATACACATTTTATTTTTATTCTATTTTATTATTTACCTCAAAGGTATTTTACTCTCTTTTTTACCTCATCTTTAGAAGTTGCCAGATGATTTGCTTAATCTCTTGGGGGAAACTCCGGCAATTTTCATTGGAAAAATTGAGGTGGTTTTAGGGTGATTTCAGGGGTACAGCTGAGAGAACAGCTGAGATTTCTTTCTGTTCGTCAAGCGGTACATTTTTCTTCTTCTGTTTTGACACGGGGACTCCTATCGCCTCAGCTCCTGGCCTGCCCTGTAGAACCGCTGGATCCTCCTGGAGCTTGCGAGGAACTCCTGACCGCTCCTCGGCTCGCTTGTTCACAGATGCACAAGGGGCAGGAAGCCCAGACCCGTTCCTGCTGCCCCTTCAGGGTCGGGGTACCAGGCAGGAAGAGCAGAGGCAAGGGCTTCAGAGGCGGGTGGGATTTGTCAAGGTGCGGGCACAGTGTGAAAGCAGTCCCTGGATTTTCAAGTCCCCAAGTTGAGGTAAGAAGTGGAACCCCAGGAGCCTGAGAAAGGCACAGGTCTCTCCACACTCTGGAGAAGTTGGGGAAATGGCTTAAATCAATTCAGCATGGTGGTGATTTTAGTAACAGAATTGCCCTGGACCATAGTCTAGTTGCCAAAGGTTCAGGCTGAGGGGCCTTGGCCCTGTGGGCAGGGCGGGTGGGCGCCAGGCAGCGGCAGCAGACAGTGTGGCCGTGGCGGCCCACATGCCTTTGAACGCCAGGTCGGCACAATAGGAGGGAAACTGCCTTTGCTCGTGGCCTCGGGAAAGACGGAGCCCAAGGGGGCAGGGGTGGGACCCCAACCTGGCTAGACTTCCCAGATCCTTTCAAATGCTTCCTTCACAGAGTCCTTTTGCTCATTTCTTTCTGCCTTTTACCTTCACTGAGGCAGAATTCCAAAGTCTGCAAAAATCCCAACAAGTTACTCAAATCTGCGTCCGAGCTAGCTAGCGGACTCTTGTTTAACAGAGCCGGCTTTTCGTTTATCTTGAGTAATTAAAGGCAAACATTTGTCCCACCGGGGGTCCCACTTAGGCTGATGAATTTGATTTCCTTTTTCATTAATGGGCCATGTTTATCATACTTCTAATTATTTCAACTTTAAACACTATTCGTTCTTGTGAGGAGGTGAGAGTTAAGGCTTTTCCCTGGGGGTATTATTTCCATTAATAATGGCAAGATTCTGAAGCAACTCAACACCCTCCCAAAGCTGAGGTTAGAGGTGGGCTTGGGTTGTGGTCGCCTGGCAGAGGAGACAGGCCAGAGGCCGAGTGACTCTGCTCCTCTCCTGAGGCTCCCCAGCTTACGACAGGGGATTTGTTTTTGAGGAGTATTCTAAAATTTATCTCCTTCAAACTCGCCTGCTGATTCCCACCACCCCCTCCCAGGGTGGATTCAAGATTCTTCCCCTGTGAAGACTCCTTCCTCCTAACCCTCCTCAGTCCTACTAGTCTGGCCTGGGTAGAGGTTTCCGAAGTGCTGTTCCCGCTCCCCGCTATTAACACTGAGAAAAGCCAGGAAGAGCTGAGGTGTCCCCGCGGCACCTGGCCGTGGGGAAAGGACCCACCAGACTGCAACATGGGAAGCTAGGGCAGACGACTGGGACGACAAACTCCAGGGACAGACACACCAGGCAGGAAAATAAAGGAGATGTGAAAGAGGGGGAGGGAACCCTACGCCATATAATTCTCAATTGCTTTGGTCTTTAATTTCATCATCCCATAAATGAGGAAATATCAGTTCCCATACTAAATTTTTATTCCCAGCTGATAAATATGACGGGAAATTTTCGTTGGGTCCTCGTAAAAGGGAACGGTTTCGATCAAACTGGTAGGGAAAGACTTATGCAGATAATACAAACAGAGTGGCCATAAAGTCTCGGCTGTTTCCCGAGGGATGGGTGACGGGACAAATGGCTCCCTGGATTGACTGCTGCCCGGGCTGTCCCAAGACTGGTCTGGGGCCTAAACAGCCTAACCTTGCCCTGGACAACCCCCATGCTGAG
Organism: Tympanoctomys barrerae; assembly: GCA_002564285.1. Lineage (NCBI taxonomy): Eukaryota > Metazoa > Chordata > Mammalia > Rodentia > Octodontidae > Tympanoctomys > Tympanoctomys barrerae. The sequence continues at coordinate 11,384 of NDGN011460823.1, forward strand.
GCCACTGCGACCCCTGCAAATGAAAACACAAAACTATTTCAAATCTCCCTTGGCCAGTCCTGCAAGCAAGCCACATACGCTTCATTTTCTGCCAGTTTTTAGGGGGTTCAGGAACCTTGTGCCTCATCTCCGAACCCCTGGATGGGGGAATCCAGCAGATTTCTCTCCACAGTCCTCTTCTAGCTGCACTGCCTTGGGCCTCTTTAGAAGCAGTCCAGCCTCTTCTCTCGTCCAGGCCAGGACGCCCGGCACTCAGGTCCTTTCCTGGCCAGGCTTTAGCCCTTCAGAAAGTTAAAACCCCAGGCTCTGACCAGGGAAAAATGTGGGGCTACCGGAAAGACAAGTTCTTTTCTGGATTCCGTTTCCTGAGGAAGGGGTGGAGAGTTTAGTTCGCTTTAGGAGAATGGCAGTGGAGAAACGGAAAGAAGTATTTGAAACAAACATTTCCTCTTTTTTTTTTTCCTTTACTAAAAACCAGAAACAAACAAACAAACAAAAGATCATCCTCCCTTCTCCTTCCAAAGATGCTCCCAGCCCAATCACAGTGTAAAGGACATTTCTTTGGGTTGGATTTGGTTGGACTCAGGTCCTTTCTTTCCTTGTGCTGATTCATACTCCCCCAACCCGACTGAGGCTCTCACAGGTTCTCTTTTTCGCTCCAGGAATACATCCTGTTTTAGTGAGGGCAAGGTCAAGCAGAAAGCAAGACCCACCAGGGCCTGAAGTGGCCGAACCGCTCCAAGGCCAAATCCCTGAGACGGTGGCTCAGAAGCTGCCCACCCAGCCCGGCCCAGGCTGCAGCTGCAGCTCCCGCGCTGAGGCTGAGGTCAGGAAGCAGACCGGGTACCTTTGGTCCTGGGCTTTCTTTTCCAGGAATCCATATTTCCACTAGGTGCATGCTGTCCCCATCAGCTCTTAAGTGCCAGCGACTCCCTCCCTGATCCACCCCCAACACTGCAGATTCCCGGACAACCCCCACAGGGAACTTGTAACTCAACTAACCTCCAGGACTTAGGTCCCAAAGCTTCCAGCCCCAAGGGCCAAGCCGGAGGAACCAGGGAATCAGAAGAGCAGAAACTTTAGTCTTGTTTGCGGTTCTTTAACTTTCTCTGCTCGCCGAAGCACCCAGCCAAAAAAAACCCAAAACACTTCACCCCACTCCCACCCCTAGAGAAGAAATGGGGATGAGGACTGAGGGGAAAGAAAAGGGAGGTGAGGAGAAGGGAGGAAGTACCTGAGTCGTGTCTTGACCTTTTAATTTGAATTTGACTGTTTTGAGCCCCGGGTTGCCTCGCTCCCTCTGTCCAGCATTTTTCCCCTCTCCAACCCCCTCTCCCCAGGAGTTATTGGCTGGTTCCCGGGAAAACAAACCCCACTCTCCCCAGAACCTCTCCACCTCCTTCCTCTACCAACACCCCACCACCCCACCCCGCCCCGGCGGCCAGGGGGGCGCTTCCTTTGTTCGCGGGGAAGGACTCGGGTGCCCCTACCCCGAGGCAGCTGCTAGGTGGCGCTGTTACTCCACGCTGCGCGCTCCGCCTGCCGACAACTTGACCCCGCTGACGTCACGGCCGTCTGAATCATCAAGGCCATTTTCAAATCCCATTGGTCTAGCCGTCACATGGTGAGGACCGAATGCACGGATAATTATGGAGCTGATATTTCCCCCCTCCCCTTCTTTTTCCTCCCGCCCCTCCAACCGCCCCCCCCTTTCCCGGATGGGGGAAAAAAGATGTCAGCTTCTCGGCTGTAGTATTGCTCCTTAAAAACCCCTCTCTCTGAAAATGACATGCCCTCGCAATGTAACTCCGAACTCATACGCGGAGCCCTTGGCTGCGCCCGGCGGAGGAGAGCGCTATAGCCGGAGCGCAGGCATGTATATGCAATCGGGGAGTGACTTCAACTGCGGGGTGATGAGGGGCTGCGGGCTCGCGCCCTCGCTCTCCAAGAGGGATGAGGGCAGCAGCCCCAACCTCGCCCTCAACACCTACCCGTCCTACCTCTCGCAGCTGGACTCCTGGGGCGACCCCAAAGCAGCCTACCGCTTGGAACAACCTGTTGGCAGGCCGCTGTCCTCCTGCTCCTACCCACCTAGTGTCAAGGAGGAGAATGTCTGCTGCATGTACAGCGCAGAGAAGCGGGCGAAAAGTGGCCCCGAGGCAGCGCTCTACTCCCACCCCCTGCCGGAGTCCTGCCTCGGGGAGCACGAGGTGCCCGTGCCCAGCTACTACCGCGCCAGCCCGAGCTACTCGGCGCTGGACAAGACGCCCCACTGTGCCGGGGCCAACGACTTCGAAGCCCCTTTTGAGCAGCGGGCCAATCTCAACCCGCGCGCGGAACATCTGGAATCGCCTCAGCTCGGGGGCAAAGTGAGCTTTCCTGAGACCCCTAAATCCGACAGCCAGACTCCAAGCCCCAACGAAATCAAGACCGAGCAGAGCCTGGTGGGCCCAAAAGGCAGCCCCTCGGAGAGCGAAAAGGACCGGGCCAAGACCGCCGACTCCAGCCCAGACACCTCGGATAACGAAGCAAAAGGTAAGGCCGCCTGGGCCGCGGGCCCGGCTGGGACTCTGGGTCACTGGGTCTTCTTGGCCGGGATGGGAGCAGGGGACAAGAGTTGGGTTGAGGCCTCGGGGACGTCATGTCTGGGGAATGCGACCCCGGCTTGAGGCAGGGATCTGCTGAGCGCCAAGCTGGTGGCGCGTCACTTAGCTGGAGAAGGTAAAAGGCGACGTGGAGGTGCCGGGCCAGCCTGGGCCCTGGGTGCTAAGGCAGAGAGGTGGGTGCTGTGAGCACCACAGACAGGCTACGGGCGCCCTGTGCTGCCCAGGACTGGTGACTGCCCCCAGCCATGTGCCGGGTTTGGTTTGCCTTCCCAATGCTGGAATGCTGGGGGGCTGATGTCCCCTACTCAGGTCAAAGGCTCACAAAAAAGCTTAAAATGGCGATCTTGAGTTAGGGACGAAGGAGGGCTTGAAAAATGAACAATTTCTCTTTCTTGCATTTTCCCAATTGGAAATTGTTTCCTGAGAAACAGGATTTGTTGTTTGTGGGTCTGGTTTCTGCTTGTACTTTGGGCTTCTTCGGTTTTTGGCTCGGCCAGGGGCCTTAGGCAGCAGCACTGAGGCCGGAAGAGGTGGAGGTGAAGGACTGCCCGCCACATCCCTCCCTCTCTTCCAGATGCCTGGCCTGAGGATGGCGTTGGAACAGGGCATTTGGAACATTTTAAGTTTTTTGTCTCTTCCTTTAATTTTTTCTGTTCCTTTTCTTAGTTAAATTATGTTTTTTTCCCCGTTGGTTTCCAAAAGCAGCCTACAAATGAGTGGTCGGAAATTTTCTCTGTGTGGCAGCCGGTTTTCTCCTGAAAGGAGTGTAGCTTTGGTTGTGTTTCACTCTGATCTGGGTTAGAGCGAGAAAGCCTAGACAGAGTTCAAGCTCAGGGTTCAAGATTCATTTCTGCTTTCTGAACTGGGGACTTTCAGAACCTTTCTCTGACACCTGGGAAAAGAATTCGGAGGATGCAGAAACAAGGGAGGGAGCCTGAAGAGAACAACTTTCCTTGAAAAGTTGGACTTAAAAAAAAATCAGAAAAGGCCCAACAGGGAGGAATAAACCTGCTCCCTTTGACAGTAACTACTGGCAGCAATACATAAGTGGGGCTCACTGGGTGCAGAGGAAGGTAAGATATTGAGAATGGAGCAGGCTGGGGTTGGTCTGGATCTTCTGGTGCTTTGTATATGGATGAGATGCACAGGCATGCCTGACAACGACCTGTGTCACACACACACCCCTCTTGCACGTTCCTCACACACTCACGCATGCCTGCTCACATACACACATGTCCTCTTGGCTGGCAATGACAGAGCCTCACCATCTTGAGTCTTCTCTGCAAAGGTGGCCTTGACAAATAAGTCCTCAGAGACCCTGGTTGGAAAATGACCACAACGTGTTCTCGTGGTTGAGAGGGAAAGGGAGACACACACAAGCACCTAGCCTTCTGTGTGGGTGTGGTGCACGTACAGTGTAAAAGATTAATTTTATACCCTCACTGCAGACCCTGAGTTTCATTGGAGGGGGGTACAGATTTCAAGTAGAAATAACTATTCTAGTCTCACTAAAGGCAAAGTCAAGGTTAACAAGTCCAGCTCCTAAGTGCACCCATTGGGATAAGCTGCTTTTCTTTGCTGCTATCCCTTGCCCATTACCTAATTCCCTTAGCCTGCACTTCTCCTGTGCTCTTCTGTTTCCTCCAGGCCAGGGCCCAGACAGCTTTTGGCTAAACTTCTCCATTTGTAATTTTTCTCACCCCTCCCCAAAGCCAACAACCCCAATAAGAAAATAAACAGGGTAGAGTTGGTTATGAAGAGCCTGTAAGCAATTTGGCAGGAAGCTGCAGGTGCAAAAGCAGCGTAATTACAGACCCTGAGATTTTTATCCTGCAGTTTCAAGTTTACATTTTTCTGGTGTTTCCTGGTTCTCCTTCGGCTCCCTTCTCCACCCCCAGTCAAGATAAGATACTGGAAACTGGCCTCAGGAAGAAGAAAATGCACAGAGCCCTCAGCAGAGCTGTGTTCTGAGTGTTCCCTCTCAGATCTTTGGATTCTATGTTTTTCCCTTAAAACACACACACACACACACACACACACACACACACAGAGTCAAGTTCACTTCTGCTGCTTGAAGAAAAGGGTTGGCCATTTTAGAAAGACTGTGTCAAGGAAAGAAGCTGTCAATAAGATAATGGGAAATAAATACTATACTATAGCATCTCCTCATATGAGTGGACACATGAACATACCTCTGTGTATAAGTATATGTATCTCCACAGGTATATATGTGTTGTTTACAGGCATACATGTCTGCTGTGCACAGACTGGGCAGATTTCTAGGAGGCTGCAATATCTCAGATTATCTCTACCTTGACCTTAGGCCAGGAAGTTATTTGAAGACCCTTCAGACCCTTTAGTATGCCCCAAGCTATTGCCCCTGACCTCCACTGCTAGAATATGTTTTCTTGCCTCAGTTACACACACCTAAGGGAAAGGGGCAGGAAAGAAAGAGATTATAACTGGGAGGCTGACCGAGGCAGTCTAGTTCTATGGCAGCTCACAGAGGAGTAGGACCTGGGGCCCTGGTGCAAGGACAGTGTCGGTAGCCTCTGGAGGCAGAAGCTGGGACAGAGTTCCTCCACCAAGTTGAAACGGATCAAAGCTCTGGAAATTGGCCTGGACTGTAGGGTAGACTCTGGACAGGTCTGGGGCCTGGAAAAGTGCTTTTCTGTCTGGTTCAGTTTCTCTAGATTGGGAGCATCACAGAGCTGAGGAAGGGTCTAGAGAGGTCTAGGACACCCATCAGAGCCAGCAAGCTGGGAGAAAGTGAGAATACTAGGGTTACTAGGTAAAAATCACTTGGGTAATCAAGATTGAATCAATCCTTTAAAGACAAGAACCCTTTTCTTTTATCAGCCACCCCCAAATTCTAGACCACCAAAGAGATTCTAAGCGCCCCAAGCCCAGGAGGACCCCCACCACCAGGCCTATGGAGCCAGAGCAGCTCCCCTATCCTCCCTCCACTGCCCCCACGGCAGGCTGGCCAAGGCTTCAGCGCTGCTGTGAGGGTTTACATCTTCACGGGATACTTATGCAAATAATGTTATTTTTAACAGAGGAGATAAAGGCAGAAAACACCACAGGAAATTGGCTGACAGCAAAGAGCGGAAGGAAGAAGAGGTGCCCCTATACTAAACACCAGACGCTGGAATTGGAGAAAGAATTTCTGTTCAATATGTATTTGACGCGAGAGCGCCGCCTGGAGATTAGCAAGACCATTAACCTTACAGACAGACAAGTCAAAATCTGGTTTCAAAATCGCAGAATGAAACTCAAGAAAATGAACCGAGAGAATCGGATCCGGGAACTGACCTCCAATTTTAATTTCACCTGAGCGCGCGGCCTCCCCTCCCCCCTCTCCTTTCCCCGCCCCTCCTCCCTTTGTGCCTGGTGATATTTTTTTTTCCTCCCTGAGTATAAATGCAACGCGCCTGCAAAAAAGGCAAAGACCTCAGACTCTCCTTCCAAGAGACCTATGGTTCGTGCTGCGAGGATACTTCCATCTAAAGCATGAGAAATGGGGTGGCGGGCTGTGGGGTGTGGCGTGAGCCCTCATAGGTGGGGGTGGGAGTGTGGCTGGTTGTGTGTGTCAATCCCTCACTTACCCACGCACTCACACATAGCATTCTGTTCTCCATGGAAAGTTAAGATCCAATCCACCCGATTGTAGGGAAAAAAGAAACTACGCGACCAGAGAGGGTCTGTAATCTCGCAGAGCACAGTCAGAATCGCTCCTTCCTTGCTGTATCTCCTTCTTAGAATAATAGATGTTTTGGAAAGTTCAGCTAGTGTTTGTGTGTTTGTCGTAGCATCAGTGCCTCCACCAGACCCTTTTCCGTGTCTTTACCTTCCAGTCGCTCTGAGAATCTGCTTGAAGTCTTGTATCTGTACTGCTTTCTGCTTTTCTCCCACCCCTCCCAGCACCCCCACACCCCCCATCCACTAACAGCTCAGAAATTCCATCCAGAGGAACAAAAAATTTAAAATAGAACATAGCAAAGCAAAGACAGAACAACCCCCCCAAAACTGCCCTGTCCATGTCTGGGAGTTGTGTTATTTAAAGATATTCTGTATGTTGTATCTTTTGCATGTAGCTTCCTTAATGGAGAAAAAAATCCTAATAAATTTCCGGAATCGTAATCCTCAAATGGGTGGTTTTTTTGTTTTTAGTGTTTTTTAGTGACACCCCCTCCCACAAAGAAGCTGAGTGTGTGGATGTGTGTGTTTTGTGTTTGACTCATCTCCTAGAGTCTTTCTAGAACGTTTCTTGGCGGGTTTAATGTAAGTGAGAGACCATAACGTTGATTTAAATATTATCCAGGTGACCACAATAAGTCAAGGTCATAAAACAGTAATGTCAGGATGGTCTTGGTGCGCGCGAGAGGTGGATTTTATGATCTGCAAATATAATGTGGTGCTGCAGTAAAAGATGCATTTAAAGGTGACTGGAGGAGGGAAAGAGGCAGAGAGCAAACTGCAATCTTGAGGAGCAGACGGATCTGATTGCCTGGGGTGCTGGGCTGGGCGCACCCCACCACTGCTGGGGGGCACCCCAAGAGCCCCCCACCCATCCAAAGAGAGGAATAAACTTAACCGCTGGAGGGGTACGATGAGCTCACCCCCCCCTTTCAACAGCAGCTAACAGAAACGCCGGCAGCAGCAGGAGGAGGAGGCAGCGACAAGGTAAGAGAAGCGGTTTCTTATTCTTCTCTTGGCGGCAGAGTGGGGACTCGCAGCATCCCCAGGTGCCCAGCATGCATCGGGCAGAGCTGGGAAGAAGGTGTTTCGGGCATCGGTGCTTGCTCAGAGCCCAGGCTTGCCTTGTGACCGCTGGCAGTCGAGGGCAGTGGCTGTGAGCTCCCTCTCTTCCTCTCCCGGCCCATTGCTGTGGGGTTCGATGGTTAAAGGGGTGAATTGGTGGTTTTGGCTTCTTTATCTTTGTGGGCACTTAGGGTCGCCTTGAGGTCCATGCACTGGTCTAAGTGTCTCTCAGTCTGGTTGTTTGTTTGGGGGATACAAGTGCTGGAGCTTGAAGCTTAGGTTTTCCTGCTTTTTCCTGGCATGGGTATGAGCCTTGTCTAGGCTCTTGGTCCTCAAGCTCCCTGGTTGTGAGGCTTTGCCAGGCAAGTGGCCTGGCTGAAAGTGGCTCCAGAGCACAGAGGCTGTGGTTCAGTAAATCTAAGCGGAACTGAGAGGGAGAGAATCAGAGATAGGAGGACAGTACAGGAGAGCCAGATGGACAAAACAGGGGACCCAGCTCCAGAATGGAAGGACAATCCAGCTTCCCCCCAGGGCCAGGGCCAGATGCAGGGAAATAGCTCCACTGCGGTGCTGGGGGTGGGGCAGAGACTTAGCAGCTAGCCGGCCCGTTTACACCAGGTTTTCCCAGAGCAATTTCCTTGGATCTGAAACTGATGAAGGCAGACCCCCCCCCCAGCCACCCAGTCACCCAAAGTCCACTCTCTAGCCCTTAGGGAGGTTGTTGGGGGCGGAAAGGGGGACGGGGCTGAATTTCTTCCTTCCCCAACCCCCTTCCCTTCTCCTCTGGATAGGAGCAAAGCCGAATCTCCCGCCCTGCTCTCTCAGCTGATCTGTGGCTTAGGTAGTTTCATGTTGTTGGGATTGAGTTTTGAACTCGGCAACAAGAAACTGCCTGAGTTACATCAGTCGGTTTTCGTCGAGGGCCCCTAACCCATCTCTCCTCCTTCCCTCTCCAGTGAGACTCCCCAGATGGGGCAATGTGGGTGCAGTTCGAGGGGGGCAAGCTGTGAGTGGGGCCGAGGGGTAAATCTAGAGAAGCCTATTTTATATCGTCCCCTCCTCAGCTTGTCCCAATCCCTGTGACTAAGGGAGAGGAGTTTTCCCTGCAGCTATTGTTTCCTGGGCCCAGCTGATGGAGACAGACAAAGAAGGTCAAGCCAATTCCAAGGAAATTCCAGAGTTTGAGTTTGGCCTGGTGGCCCAGCTCAGTTGGGCAGAAGGGTGGGGCAGAATCTCTGGAGGAGAGAGGAACACAGAAGGAGGAAGGCTCTAGAATGGTTGCCTTCTCTTACCTGCACTTTCAAGACCAAGCCACCTTTTGGCCAGGACTGGAGCTTCTCAAAAAAGTGGGGCACCTGGAGGTTCCAAGAGTTAGGAACTCTGAGTGACAGCCCAGCCACCCCCTCTTCCCTTTCTACAGTTCCATGGCCAAGAAGGACATATTTGGGGTATTAGCAGATAATAGGAAAGCCATCAAGTCCAAGTAGAAACCCTTACAAGCATATCCTACTGGGAAACATTAGGGCAAAAATCTGGCTCTGGTCTGTCTAGCTCTCTGTTGCCCATAGGCCTTGGTCTGTGCAGTTGGTGAGTCTACCGCTGTCAGGGAGTTGCCTGTCTTTATGCTGTGTGAAAGTATCTGGGTGAACAGAGGCTGCCAGCGCCCACTGTTACCATGCTGTTGGAAAGGTTGTTGGCTGATGCCAGAGGGAAGAGGGGAGGAAAATGGAGTAAGGGAAATTTGAGCATTGAGAAACTTTGCATGCTTCCTCCATTCCTTTCTCTTTCTGGTTCAATTCTGCCCCTAATTGCTAGAAAAGGGGGTCTCAAAAGAGATTTTTTTTTTGCCTTTGGAGAAAAAGAGGGAGGGGCCAGGAAAAATGGGGAGATAACACCCCTGTTCTCAGAGATGCTGGAAAACAGGAGCCAAAAGAGAATTAAGTTCTAGGTTCTCTTACTTTGAAATAATAATTCTTAAAAGAAACTTTCAAAAGGAAAAAGCATGTCCCCATAACAATATATGTCCATAGACTTTTATATCCTCACATCCATGTGCCAGGGAGGGTATATTTGACCTTGCACAAATGTAGGTCCAGCTCTGTCTCCTCCAGGCTTTCTGAAATGCCTTGAATATAGTTAGACATATACCCATTCCCCTGCCTCATATATTTTTGACCCTCAAGGAACCTGGAGAGAAGAGAAATAGAGCCTTTCATTTCCCCAGCTGAACTGTCTGTCTGTCTGTCTGTCTGCCCCCTCTCCTTTTGTTGGAGAAGGAAAAAAAAATTTTTCCCTTGAAGGGAAGTGCTCAAAATCTCTACAGTGCCAAGGGAAATGGAGAAGTTTCCAGAGTGGCAGGCCAGCTGGTGGGAGGCACACAAGGATCCTCTGATTTGGAGCCTCCAAGTCTTCAGGCTGCCCCAAGAACATAGATAGCCAGTAGGGGTGAAAGGAGAATCATGCAGGAATAAGGTGCCCAAGAGCACTGACTTGGAGGTAGTGTCCCCTGATGGGCCGAAATTCACCAATGAGCAATTTCTGGGCTTAGATCCCATTGCCCCTATTTTTATCTCAAGGCTAGTAGATTTATAGAGGGGGCTACAGGGCCAGAGCGTTGAGGTGTCCTCCTCCTCCCTAGATTCCAAGAAATGGAGCAAGGGCTCTTAGAGCCAAGGTGAGGGCCAGTGTGGTGGTCCAAGTCCACCCCCGGGCCCTGAGGCTGTGGATCATGGCTAAGGCGGTGATAATTATTTATTCGCTTCGCTGGAAGGGAGTCTTGAGAAAGAACAGCGTGAAGAGGAGGGAAAAAAATTATCTCTCTCGTCTGCAGATATTAAGATGGATTTTTATTTCTTAAAGGACCCTCCCCGCCGAGAGCGCATAAGCGTAAACTTAATATATGCTCCGCAGCCCAACTCTAGAAATCGCAATAAAAGTTAAAACCTCCCCTACTGGTTTTTTTTAATTATGATATGGGAAAGAGGAGCAGGATTTATAGAGCTGAACTCTCGGCGTGTGAGTGTTTGAGACTTGCGGGAGGAGGAGGAAAAGGCTAGAGCTCGCCAAGGAGAAGCTGGGTCTCTCAGCTATCTCCGCGGTCCCGGGGCCTCTGGCTTAACTCGGCTGATCTGCTGTGGCCTTCCTGGGACCTCGCTCCGGCCATCGGCCTTGCCTTGGCTCGCTTGGAGATGCAGCCCTTCTTGGGAACAGGTGAAGGGGAAGACTACAGCCGGCGACAGGGGCTATGGGTTCCTAGGAAGGCCAGCACACTGGGCTTTGTGTGGGTCCCGGACATGGGACATGAGGTGGCAAGTCCCCAGCAGGAGCACAACCCAAGTGTAGCGCGGCGCGGCCGCTTCCCCAGGGTGTCCGGGCCGGGCGCGAGAGCAGCGACAAGGTGGATCGTGTGTGGACTTTGGCCGCAGACTGGAACAGAGCGGACTCCAGGGCTGTGGTAGCGCAGAGGCGGGCGACCGGATGTTGAGTCTGTGGGAAGGACCTTGAGGTCTGTCGGGTGTTTGGGCTGCCGGGGGCGGCGGCCCGGCGTGCGGAGCGTGCGGCGTGGGGCGCGGCGCGGCGTGGGCAAGGCTGCAGGCCGCGCACACCTCTGCGGCCGTAGGGCTGCGCCCCAGACGTTGGAACTTAGGCCCACCACTGGTCGGAACGTGAAAAATAAATGCTATTAAGGGTCCTACTTTTTTGTTTTTTCCTTATCCACGGAAGCGGTCCTTTTTTTCTCTTTCGGAGATACCTGGACTGAGTCCAGAGCAGGTTGCCCGCGGGAGGGCCCCGGAGCTGCAGCGCTCTAGGGAGGGAGCGAGGGAGGGAGGGCGAGAAGAAGGGAGGGAGGGAAGGAGGGCGGGTGGCGGCGGCAGCGGCTCTGGCCGGGGCTTCCCTCCCCCCGGCGGGAGGCGGCTGCCCTGCGTCTGTGGCCGTGGGGAGCCGAGAAGCAGGTAACGAAGGCGCTTCCCGAGGCGGGACTGGACCGAGCCGGCGGACCGAGTCCTATGGGTCTCTGCCTGAGGCCCTGGCGGGAGAGAAGGTAGGAGAGATCGGCGCCCGCCAGGCCTGGCAAGGAGGCCTCGGGAAGGTTGAACCTGTATGTGATTCTAGGCTCACACTCATGTTGTGAGCCTGTCTGCCTCACAGGATGCGGTCTGTCTGTCTGTCTGTCTGTCTGAGATGTCCCAAACCCTGGGCTCTCCTTCCAAAGGCTGAGAAAATTGGGGAAAATTCGTCGTCGGAATGTGCACTTTCATTCATTGGATTCGCTGCAACTCAGAGGGGCTGGTCACGGTGCCCCAGGTTGGAAGGCAGCTTCCCTCCGGGTTTCTGGGTGCAGAATCCTCCGGCTCCCTCCGCCAGGGGCTGAGTTTCCGGCTCCAGGTTCTCAAGTCGCCCAGAGGTTGGAGACCAGACAGCTCCTAGTCGGGCAAGTAGGGCGGGGGAGAGAGGAGCGGCTCTGGCTCCTTAATTGTACTTCGGGGCCGTATTGTCTCTCCTTTCGCCACCTCTACTTCCTCAGTCTGGGCTCCAAAGTCACTGCAAATTTCCTTGCGACACATACATCACACAAAAGATCAGGTAACAGCGCGCTCAGGGCCATTGAAACTCCGGGAAGAGAGCAGCCCTGGCTCTGGGGCGGCTCCCCCTCCAGCCACTCCCCAGGCTGGGAAACCAGACCGTGTTGGGGGAGCCGGAAATAGCCCCGTTTGCTGCGGAGCGGCGGGGCGGGGGCGCCGGCGGGAAGGCAGGCCCGGCAGGCCGTGGCGTTGAGAGGGCCATGTTCACAGACCCAGGGGGTTTCACTCCTGCTGGGTCTGGGGGCCTGGCTCCTGGTGTGCAGGGATCCGGGATACCCACCTGGGGTGGGGGCAGGACGCGCGGGTCTTCTCAGGCAGGCCAGGAAAACTCAGATTCTGCTTCCAGCGCAGGCCTTAGCTAGGAGGAGTTGTGTGTGGGTGTGTTTTTCCCAACAAAGAGGAATCCAGAGAGAAGGGGGAAAGGAGAAGGGAACCAGGGAGGGGGTTGGGAGGGGGAGAGGGCAGCGGAGAGGTGAAATGAGCCCATTTCAGGGAGAGAAGGAAAATGAAAGCAAATGGAGCTCGGCCTCCTCCGCGCTGGGCGCGCTGGGCGGGTGCTGGGGAGCCGGGAGCGGGCTCCCAGCCTGCGGCCGCGGAGATGGCCCACTGGGGGCACGGGGAAAGCCTGTTTTAAATTTATCCGAACTTGACGGTGTGGATTGAACCGCAGGGAATTTAAATCACTAAAAGGGAGGCGCGGGGAAGGGGGAGGGGATGACTCTAACCTGTCTTTCAGTCCTTCTCATGATGCTAGCTTGATTGTGGTCTCAGCTGTCCAGGTTGGAGGTGATGGAGGAAGGGTGCCCCTCCCCCTTAGCGGGCTCTCCGTGCCCAGTGAAATCTTTTGGGCGTGGAAGGGGAGCGCTAAGAACCAGAGCAAATATAGAGCTGCTAGCTAGAGCTTGGTCTTCCCCGACTCCCAGCAGGGATTCCCAGGGCCTCAGGTCCCTCAGGTTGCCCCAGGAGTGCTGAGGAAGACTGAATGAATGGCAGAGATGAGGACTCCTGGAGGATGGTAGGAGATTCAGCAGGAATAACTCCAAGAAGATGAGCTCCTCCCTTTTGGCCCCCCCATCTTTTTGCCCTGTACCAAACAAGCCTGGATTTGAGAGAAGCCTGAAAGTCTGCTACAGACTCCCTGACCTACCATTCTGCCTTTAAATGTGGAGAATGGAGGCTACATGCATTTGTGGAACCTGTAGGACCTGGGTCTAGTGGACCAAGGTCTCAAACTGCCCTCCCCACAGCTTCCCTGTGAAGCATAGGGAAAATGGGGCATTGGCCAGGAGGGGGCTGTGGATGAGGCCTGCTCCCTTACCCACAGCTGAGCCTGTGCCTGAGTGGGGAGATTACAGAGTTCCTGCTTCCAAAAGGAAGGGAAGGTAACAATCCCCACCCACTGGTTTCTTTCCTGGAGGATTTGATGGCAACAGGGATCTCTGGACAGTGATCCTGACAGCCAAGCTGCTGCTGCCTCTGCAGGGTAGCAGGCCTGGTTCACAGGCAGCTCAAGAGTTGAAAAGGCGGCCGTGTTCAAAAGGGATAGGAGAGAAGAAACATCTCTTTACAGCCACCAAGTCTATTTGAGGGGCTTTCTCACATAGTAGAAGCCCACAGGAGAAGATCCTTAAGGACTCTTTCCTCTGGGGAAGATGAGATTGAGACAGACGGGCTCTGTAACCTGGTGAAGATGCAAAACCTCTTTCCTCTTCTGTTTCTTTGCTGCTTCTTGACTAGAGCATGGTTTAGACCCCAGCTGCCTGGGCAGCTGCTTGGGCCAACATGGGATTCTGTATCCCAGAGGCCTAGTGTACCCACCAGAGCAGGTCCCCCAGGAGGGGCAGAAGAGGCCTCTTCCGCCTTTGTGTCCAGACAGAAGTGGCTGCCGCGCCCTGAGCTGGTCCCGCGGCAAAGGCCCGGCAAGCAAGCAACTGCACAATGCCACGGCTGCTCCTCCAGCTCCCTTGCCCTGTCCCGCCTGTGTATCTGCCTATTACTGCCCTTCCTCCTCCTTGCTCTCTGCATGCCTTCCTTTCCTTGCTCTTCTATCTCTTTTCATCATGCCTTCCTTCTTTTCCTTAATTCTTTCCTTTTTTTTTTTTTTTCTGGTTATCCCCATCCTCCGTTTCCTTTTTTCCTTCCTCGGGCCTGGCTCCGTGTTTCAATTGGTTTGTGTCAGGTCTTACGGAGCTTGATCTGTCTCAGGCTGTGTCCTCTGATGTCCTCTTGGTCGCAGTCTGGCCCCGGGCCCTGCTGAAGGCTAAATATCTCTGCTCCTCGTTGCCAGCAGCCGCCTAAGAACCAGCCCGAGTCCCCAGCCACCCAGGGCTGGGGGAGGTGCTGACTGCCCCAGGGGTTTGGAGAAAGCCCCTGCAGGAGGACTGGAATCCCATGTCTTTTCCTTGAACTAGAGGGAGAATTTTTGATTGACAGCTAACCCGACTCCATCAAGGCCAAAGAGATTTTCTGTTTCTTATTGTAATTGGCTTTCCCAGCCAATCCAGCCTGTGAGAGGGAAAGACAGTCGGAGCTGAGGGATAAGGCCCTAGGTAACCTCTTCCTCATCCCCCCCCCCCGCGTGGAAATCCCAGCCTCGCTAGACCCAACGGGAAAGAACCAGAGAGGGGGAGGAGCAGCCTCTGGGGAGGGGGCTCTTGGAGCTGGGGTTCATACTGCTAGCTGTAGCTGTACCCTCCTCCCAACTTTCCTTCCCCCTCCAGCACAGTACTACACTCTCCAGCCCTTATCCACCCTAGAGGAGATAGATACAAATAGGACTGAAAACCAGCCCCCACCCCCAACTGGCGTTTGGCCCCCTCCAAGGGACCAGAGAGGGGAAAGGCAGGCGTGGCTGGATCTGGGAAGCCTCCTTCCTTTCTTGCTGCCTTCAGAGCCTGCATCACAGCTTCAGCTTCTGGCATTTTCCCCGTGTGCAGACTGGAACTCTTCCCTCTGATCCTGAAATTGCACCCTCCCTTCAAACTCAGTGGCCTGCCTAGATGCACCTTGTCTTTGGGAACATCACCTGTGCCCTCCTTTTCTTCTCCCAAACGACCTCCCTGCCCCCTCTCTTGAACATACTTTGAGGATTTTCTGCTTGTCCAAGACCCCCCCCCCATTTACTAAACCACAGTGGGACAGTCTGAAGGAACAGCCTAGGTCTGTTCAACACCCCAAATTCAAAGAGAAAGATAGCAACCAACTTATAGAAGAGGAATCAAGTTGTCTGATATTCTGCAATCACACTGCCCCCTCCAGAATTCCTGCATCGGATCCCAAAGAAATTGCTTTCTCCTCCTACCCCTCCGTTGCTTTTTTCCCGTTCCAAAAACAGCCTACAATTTTATTTAATGAAAGACACATTTATGAACAATCAAATGATCCTCATAAAAATTTTATTGAAGGACGTAAAAACAAGCTACTTGCCCACGACCGAGGTCGCTCTCTTGCCTTGCCCGCTCTCACCCAGGTTCTCTGCAGACAGAACCAGGGAGCGACTTCTTTTTGGGGTGAGAGTGTCGCAGAGATGGAGCTGGGGGCAGAGGGTAAACAGGCTTCCGGTATGGGGATGCCCCACTTAAGTTGTGCAGATCTCTCCACTTCTTCAAGCTGGCGAAGAAACATAAATAAGATTCAGACAATAAATTTAAAATAAAGAAGCTCGTGTATCTGTGCCAAAGCGAAGACTTCTGAGGCTGATGATGAAGGTGTTTGAGATCCCGAAGTTCTACCCCCTCCTGCTCGCAGACCATCTTCTTCAAGCCTGCCCTACCCCAGATTTGGGGGGCTGAGTTGGCCAGTGGCAGAAGGACGCTCCCGTTTCCCTCCATCCCTCCCTCCACCCCAGCTTCTCCAGTCCCCTCCCACCCTCCCTCCCTCGCTGCTGCTGCTCCTGAAAGAAATACATACATACACACTATTTAAAAAGGCATTTTTAAAAGCCACGTTCCGAACTGACAATCGCTGATCTCGGCTCGCTCAGAGACTGAAGGAGCGTCGGGGCCGACAGAGACGGATTACGTCAAGAAATAGTTCCTCCACCTACCTCGGCCGGCCTCCCCGCCCCTATGGGGCTCCCGCGCCCAGGGCAGTCCTGGGGGTCCAGGAACCCTGGCTTCGGGGACTGGCATTTTCACCCCATTAAAAAAATCCTCCTAGCGGGGGGAGCCAGCTTCTGATGGGTGGACATGGGCAAGGGGGGTTCCCTGATGAGACAGAAGCCATCCTGAGGTGCTGGCAGGCGCCTTGGGTCCAGAGTTGCGGACCCCTAGGAAAACGCAGGTCGCGGGGATCAGCAGAGAGAAGGGGGTGGGAGAGGGGGGGGAAAAAGCAAGGGGAAAAAAAGCCCCTGCGCATTGATCCGCGCCGTATTTTTGGGTAAATACGATCACGTGGGGGCTGGGGAACCAATGAGCGGCCGGGAAAAGGCTGGAAAAATAATTACCTGCCTTGATTGTTCTGTGAGCAGATAAAAAGTACATATACAGTTCATACAATAATCTTATGTATGTAAAACCCTGTTACGATGTCGGCGACGGGGCCCATCAGTAACTATTACGTGGACTCGCTCATCTCGCACGACAATGAAGACCTCCTAGCGTCCAGGTTTCCGGCCACGGGGGCTCACCCCGCCGCCGCCAGACCCAGCGGCTTGGTGCCGGACTGTAGCGATTTTCCGTCCTGTAGCTTCGCGCCCAAGCCCGCAGTGTTCAGCACGTCGTGGGCGCCGGTGCCCTCGCAGTCGTCCGTGGTCTATCACCCGTACGGCCCCCAGCCCCACCTCGGCGCCGACACGCGCTACATGCGGACTTGGCTCGAGCCGCTGTCCGGCGCCGTCTCCTTCCCCAGCTTCCCGGCCGGGGGCCGTCACTACGCCCTCAAGCCGGACGCCTACCCCGGGCGCCGCGCCGACTGCGGCCCGGGCGACGGCCGCAGCTACCCGGACTACATGTACGGCTCGCCCGGGGAGCTGCGCGACCGCGCCCCGCAGACACTGCCCTCGCCCGAGGCGGACGCCCTCGCCGGCAGCAAGCACAAAGAGGAGAAGGCCGACCTGGACCCCAGTAAGTTGGGAGCAATTTTCCTTTACAACCGGCGCGGGAGGGGAGGGCAAGACAGGCGGGGGGAGCCGGATTACAGCCCCTCGGAGCAGCTCAGAGAGCGCGGGAGAGGGGTGAGGGCGAGGGGGTGAGGACTCAATAAAAGCGAATTACCTTGGGGAGCTTGGAGGGGCAGGAAGGTCTGAGAAGGGGGCCCAGGGAGCCAGGTTGGGAGAGGGCCGAGAGGACACCTCTCCCAGGGGCTGGCTTGGAAGGAGACCCCTACCCCCTCCCCTCCCAGGCTTTTTGGCTCAGTGGCCACTTTCGAAGAAATGTAGACAGGGGCTGGGGCAGGGGCGAGGTTCATTTTATGGTATGAGATGGGACAGGAGAGGTGAAGAGGATATGGGGCAGCTAGGAAACGCCCCAGGGAGGAATATCACCGTGCTTCCCCATCAGCATGGGGGTCCTTGCCCCAGAAGGGATTCACTGAAGAGAAGATCCACAGACTTCTCTCCCAGGAGCCCTGGTGAGGGGTCTGGGAGATTTCACAGCCTGGGAACTTGGAGAGATCAAGACTTCCAGAGAGAAGTGGGGTCTGAGTCTCCTTAAACTTGAGAACCCTTCTCTGAGGTTCTACATGAAAAAGGGGTGAGAATGGGAGTCAGGAATGTGGAGTGGGGCAAGCATCTCCCTATCTTAGAGAACTCTCCACACTCACTTCAGTCAGGGAGACAGCAGCCTTCTGAGGGTTGCAAAGAGCTGCCTGGGGAAGGTGGGGGCAGGTGGAGCTGCAGGGCCAGAGAAAGGGGAGAAGAAGATGAGCAGGGAAGAAGGTGCAGCCCTCTGGGTGTTAGGAAGTATCTGAGTGAGTCCCATGAGGGGGGCTGCAGGAAATTTTTGCCTCCTCTAAGGAGCCAGGCCCTAATTATACCCCTCTGAAGACTTCCCTCCCTGCCCTCAGCTAAGCCTATAAACCTGAAATTGGAAGCTTGGGTCCTTGCAGAGCCTGTCCTGGGGCTGGCAGGAGGGGGGCATTGGAGACCAACAGGGACGCTACGATATGGGGGAGCCTCTCCTCAAGGCCAGCATCTCTCTGAGGACAGAGGGACTTTCCCCATCCTAACATCACCCTGAGAATTCGCCTCAGCAGGGTTGAACTCTGAGCAGAGACTGTATTGAAGAGAGTGGTGAAGGACTCCGGACTCTCAGGGTCAGGAAGTAGGACTGCTGAAATTTCAGGACTTGGTTGTGGGCTGGGAGGATGGGAGGGGGCAGGGGAGGAGGGAGGTGGGGAGGAGAGACCTTGCTATAAAAATAAAAAACAAGAGAGAGAAGCGTTTATGGGCCTATGAAACGGTTGGGAATTTGGACTTTTTATGAGGATATTCTCGAGTTACTGCTCTTGAAGCTGAGGACCAGACTGTAGGGGCTTTGATAGCTTCGGATTTCCTACAGTTTTAGGTGCTAGAAACTGAAGAGGAAGGGGAAATGGGGAGGGGACAGAATGCAGAAGGAAGAGGGGAGAAAATTCCTGAAGCAAAATGTGTCCAAATTCAGGTTCAATTATTGGGTTTGGGGAACCTAGCTAAGCCTGGGGGCGGGGTGGTAGAGGTCCTGGACTGGAAAGGGGCGCCACTGACCCCTGCCTGTGTTTGGCCCTCCAGGCAACCCCGTGGCCAACTGGATCCACGCCCGCTCCACGAGGAAGAAGCGCTGCCCCTACACCAAGTACCAGACGCTGGAACTGGAGAAGGAGTTTCTCTTCAATATGTATTTAACCAGGGACCGTCGGTATGAGGTGGCCCGGGTTCTCAATCTCACCGAGCGGCAGGTCAAAATCTGGTTTCAGAACCGGAGGATGAAGATGAAAAAGATGAATAAAGAGAAAACCGACAAGGAGCAATCCTAAACCTTGCCCCAGCCTGCTTCCTCGGCACAGCCAAGGGAAAAACAAAAACCCCACAAAAAATACCCCAACCCAGGCGGGAGAAAGCACGAAAAGAAAAGGAAAGAGCAAGATAGAAAAAAACCAATCTGCTTAAAAAGAAAAAAAAAAGAAGGGGAAAAGAAAACTCTTGCGATTTGGGAGGGTTAAGTGTTGAGAAATTGGTGTTTTAGAGTTAGTTCTACCCATCGAGGAGGAGGCAGGAGAGAAACTGCATTCTCTTCCCCCAGCGCAACTGAAATAAATGACACACAAATGTGATTTTTTTTTCTCCTTTCTTCAGAGAAGCCAGTACTTGAATTGCTATATTTCTATTTTTCTCCCCTTGTATTGTATTTGGTCTGGGCCATCCCTTCCCAGGCCTTGGGCGCTCTGCGTGCAGATTTTGTACAGAAAAGACACACATACACATGATGATTCTGAGCCCAGGAGCTGAGGGACGAGGGCCCGGACAGAGCCACGGGCTGGGTCGGGCGGCGCAGGCCGGCGCCTCTGGCGTGTACATAGCAGTGTTCCCTCTCACCTCCAGCGTCGGTTCCCAGCGTCCGTCCTGTAACGTGCTTCTGTTTGTTATGGTAGAACAGCTCTGTGTTAATATATCGAAGTCACTTAAAAAACCAGAAACTCAACTGCATCTAGTTCTCATTATTTCTCCTCCCTGTGGCTCCCCACGCTGCTGTGGAGGAGGCAAGTGCTCAGGTTCTTTAGGGGAGACTGGAGCCAGAGAAAGGGGCTCCCTCTATCTCAGAAGGGCAAATGCCTGTCACTTCTCTCCTGGCAGGGCAGGGTGGGGGTGGGGGCTCCAGGGGAGGCGTGGAGGCTGCTGAGACTGAGGCCCTGCTTGTTCCTGCCCCGGCTGGCTGCCTGCAAGTTTCCTGGTGTTGAGATGGGGGGGGGGGGACATGGCATGAATGGCTTTTCCCTGGCTGTAATTAATTGTA
>NDGN011460828.1:0-14284 GCA_002564285.1 Tympanoctomys barrerae
AATAAATAAATAAATAAATAAATAAATAAATAAATAAAATATAGTCCTAACTTTTAAAATAAATAAAATAAGAACTTAATCCTGGTGGCCCTTAATCCAGGGAAGATAGGGGGAGAATGAAATGCTCTAAGGTATGACTTAACTCCTTTGACCAGACTGAACAAATCACTTTGAAGTAAAATGAGGCCCTACTTCTAGCCGGGCTCTTGAGTCCTGCTGTACTTAGAGAACTGAATCAAATGACCATGCTGTCCCTCATCTCACTTACCAGTGCCACAGTCTTTGCTTCTTGGACTTGACCACTGTTGATCCTTGTTCACATGGCAATGACACGAGTTGAGATTTAATGTCTTACAACAAATGCCTGTTTCTATATAGCTGTCATTTCCAAGTGACCTTGCGCTGCCTTCCTCTGCAGGAGTTTTCTGGCCTCTACTTTTGTCAACTTAAGAATGAGCACAGAACTTGAAATGAAAAATTCTTTTTTTTTCCTTCCACTTCAACATGTGTGAGAGACATGCAGCGAGAGGGAATGGTTCTTAAAGGCCAGTGAGGTAAAAAACAAAAGATGTTATCGGAATCTCCTGGGCTGGGGAAGCGGACAAGTTTTCTCAGGCTATAAATGTGATTTCTAACCTACAGGATTTCTAATGTTCCTTTTAAAGATGAAACTACAACTATCACCACACTTCTACCCTATCTTCCCTGTGTGTTCCTCAGTAAGGTAAGGGCCATGTCTCTTTCAAGATCACATCAGTAAGTTGTACTGACATGCTGCTGGTCTCTGAGATTGCTCATAGAATCTGAGTTCATAGAAACTTTTCCAGTTGCCAATTTTCAGCAGTAACTGGCATTTACGCTTTGAGGGGGAAAATATATATATATATGTATATATATTATATATATGTATATATAATATATATACATATATATAATATATATTTGTCAAGAGCAGCTCCCCCACAAGTGACCCTTCTTTTGGCTTAATGAACACTGGTTGTTGCTTAAGTTTATGTGATTTAATTGGAGATTTTTAAAGTTAAAGGGCTCGACCTTGAATTCTATATGACTGATGAAAAACAGACATACAGGTAGATTTTTTTTTTTTAAATGAAGCTCACATACTTTGTTACTTATATGACATCATATGAGGGATAGTTTCCAAGCTATGGCAACTTGTTCATCAAGTACAAACCCAGGATGGGGTGAGCCTGGGATGCTTTGTGTTCTTCCAGCTTGGTCTTACCTGCCCAAGCCCCAGCATACAGGACCCCTCATTTTTTATCAAGTCAAAACTAGGGGTCTGTGCTCTCTTAATTCTTTGCAAACCTATCTGAAAAAGAGGAAGATACAAGAATTACTGTGAAAATACTTAGTGGCAAGGAAGGAGAGTGGGGGGGTACTTATCTAAAGAAAACACTGGGGTGATCCTAAAGTCCTATCCCTGCAGGGGTGGGTGGGTGCCAAGTTCTACATTTCTCCGAAATGATCCCAGCAGCTGCAGCACGTTATATGTGGCAACTCCTCTAGGATCTCAAAGGGTTTTCAAAGTCACGCTGGCAGCTGCCTCCTGTCGCCTCACTCTATAACGATTGAACCGCTTGTTCCTTTTATAGAGTTGTTCTCTCCTAATAAAACACTAAATGCTGGGCTGAGCAACTGTTCCAGGATCACTAGATGCAATCTTCCCTCCTCTTACTCCTCAGCATAGGTGCCTGCTATTTTCTATCACAATGGACCCCTGTGTAAATGGCTCTGTCACTGACACAGCGGTCTGGGCATGCACAGGGCTTGAAAGTACACACGCACATACACCACACATAAGTTCCACTGAGGCCCTTTTAACCAAACCTGAACTCCACATCCATTTCCAGCTATTTTAAGAGCTGCTACTTTAAAACTGGGCAACAGTCCTAAACACATGAAAGCATACACGAAGCACAAACTGCCATAAATGAAGAACCGCAATTCATTGTGTCAGGAGTCTGCAGAGGTGATACCTTCAAGCTGCTTGTCAGAATAAAAAGCTGTGACTTGTCAGCTTTTGGGAAGCGCTGCAAAACAAGCCGTCTTTTCCTGGCAAATATGAACCACATTTGTAAGGTGTGAACTCTTTTCAAACTTCAAAATGCAGATGGAAGCAACACCACACCAATGCAGGAAGAGGCTCAAAAAGGGTCCTAGCAGGGCCGAGGAGAAGGCTCAGTAGAATAAGCGCTTGCCTGGAAAGCACAAGGGCCTGAGTTCAATCGGCAGTTCTGAAAAAAAAAAAAAAAAAAAAAAAGGTCCTAGCTCCTTTCCAACCTTGCTGTCCTGCAAATCACAATCTGGGAGCCGGCAAGAAAGCAACGTCCCTTCCCCTATCAACTTGAGCAACATTGAAAAATGAACCTTATTTTTAAGAGTTCATGCTTAGTTTATGCCTAATCTATCTTTTTATAATTCCATTTAAGACTATAAGCGCCTGAAGAGGGGGGAGCTTGGGTTACTCCGCTTTTTTATCACTGGCAGTTAGTTAAACGCCCAGTAGGCCAGTATTCGCTGGTTAAATGTTTGCCGAATGAATAAATGGAACCCTATAAACAAAATGGGGCTGGCTTGTGGGTAGTTGGCTGAAACAGACAAACTGGAAAAGTTCTTTAAACACATTTGTTCCTCGGATTTTGAAGGCTTTTGCTGAGCTTTTAGTGAATCCAGCCCTCTTGAAATAATTCTGGTTTTAGAAATTGCTATTTGACTACAAAGGAAAAACAGAAAGAAGCTTCAGGCTCTAATGAATTAGGGGCACCGAACTCCAGCGAAGCATTTATCTGAAGCTCATTCAGAATGTATAAATTAATATATCGTAATTGGTGATTTAATATTTTAGTTCAATTATTTTTTTTGCTAAGTGCTAAGCACTTTGTTGAACAGATTTGTTTTTCTATTATCAAATTTTAAAACTGAAGAAGCAGAAAGAGAACGGTATCGAGAACCCCATGTACTCATCATTAGCTTTAATAATCATTAATTCACAGCCACTCTGACTTCATGTATACAAGTTCTTTTCCAGTTACCAACAGACTTTTTTGACAGCGCCCCCAATTAGCATATCACTACCACCAACTTCTTAGTTTTGAGACACCTCAAACTTGGAAGGTGGAAGTTTTGAACCAAAATATGACATTGGACATGGGTGCAGCTGCTTCAAATACGTCTTCATTAAAGTCAGATGAAGGTGATAAGCTTAGTCACGCCTCCAATAGAACACAAAGTGTGCCTTTTTCTTTTAAGTATAAGTAGAACTGCTTCCGTCACTACACCCCCTCCTCTGCTCCACACGCGCGCACACACACGCACGCACGCGCGCGCACACACACAGGTACGCAGCGGAGATACCTTAGTTTCTGAAAAATTTGATGAAGAATCTGCTTCCCA
This sequence comes from Tympanoctomys barrerae, assembly GCA_002564285.1. Lineage (NCBI taxonomy): Eukaryota > Metazoa > Chordata > Mammalia > Rodentia > Octodontidae > Tympanoctomys > Tympanoctomys barrerae. The sequence goes on from NDGN011460828.1 coordinate 3,418, forward strand.
CTCTTTGGTCAATGGTGCTCACGTGCGTTTGCCAGTTTCTCTGACACTTTGAAAGCAAGGACAAGGGGCAAAATAAACATTCAAACAAACTGATTCTAAGAAACAGAGCTTTATACCTCTTTTTGTTTTTTATGGCTTAAGATGGTGCAAAAATGTTACTTACTCCCTAAACAGTTATTAGTCTCTGTAATGTAACATAGCAGATACTTTCTAAATCCTTTTAGCCTTCTCCCCCTTACTGGAAAGATCATCATTTTTTTTTTTTTTTATTTCAAAGTGGATTTAATAAAGAAAAGGAGTGCTGTTAAAGTACTACGTGAGGCTTTGACATTAAGCAGTGCAACCCTGCGGAGTCGGCAAGAACAGGGTCTCTAATCTCCAGTGATTTATAGAGGCTCTTCCTTCATCTCTGTACTCGGGGAGGGCCAAAAAGTTTAGAGACAGCCTGGCGTCCTTCTTACTCCACACCACTAACTCCTGCTGGCCAGTCTGCCTGCTAGAACTTTTAACCCTGTAGCTGCCACTTGACAGCATACACACTGAAGCCCGTTTATTTGCTTTCAGAAGACAGAGTGGTTTCATATTGCGGTAATGTACGGGGAGGTAAACATCTATGTCTGCTGTCCAGACATTGTAAGCAAAGAGCAGAAAAAGGAAGCTAAAATTCACAGTGGGCTCACTCCCTGCTGTGAGTGCGCCAGCTGGGTCACAGGGGCACCTTCTCTCATAGTAACACTACTGCCTAGACACAGAAGTGAAGGTTCAAGTCAAAGCGCCACAATTCGATTAGAAGGATCAGACCACATGAAGAAACCAAAACAAGTTGTTCTAATAAGTGAACTTATATGAGGGACAGGAAGGAAGAGGCATTTGGATCAGGTCCTACCAAGGTGCAAATGTGCATAGTAGGGCTGCCAGGCCTAGGATGGGAGGGACTGAAGGACNNNCTAGGATGGGAGGGACTGAAGGACTGTTGCCATGAAGCTGAATGTGGTGATTTTAAATATTTTTTGGTTGACACATAACTATTATGAGGTGTTTCTCACTCTTACCTCTATCTTCCAAAATTAAAATCTTCTGGGCCCAGGCTTCCTTGAATGCCAAAGTACCTACAAAACAACAGCCACCATCTGGGCCTAACCAGATCTGATGGGTCCCCCAAACTGAGTGCAATGCCTGTTGTGAGGATGGGCACTTGGAAATCATAGCTTCCTATGAGGCAGGCCCACATTAAACATGGTGAGAAAAACATCTTGGTCTTCTGGTTGACCGTGTTTTGTGGTCACTGCAGACTTAGCTCCTGGTCTCTGTTAGTTACACAATGAAGCAGTCATCCTAAGTCATCTGGAGTAAAAAAGCTACCTTGGTTAAGGTCTTGGGATGACCCACATCTTCTACAAGCTCAGAGCACCACATGTGCCAACCATCGAAAGTGGGATGTACATGCCCATCTAAGACCAGGACATGGCCCTGGGACAGAGTTCATATAGCCATAAACTTGGGCCTTGCTGCCCAATCTGTTTCCAACAAAGGAAGATACTGTGAGCAAGGAGCCAGAGCTGTGACTCAGTCCATCACTTATGGATGAAGACTATCAGTGGTTACCACACAAAGATGCAGAGGCAGCAGCCTCAAATTCAAGTTCCTCTGCACCTGGAAGATCTTGGTGAAGCATGCAGTCTTTCTCAGCACCAGCTTCCAACAGTAACTTCTCTTAAAACAGAAGTAATAATTACACTATCTAATTTTGTGAAGATTACATGGGAGGTGAACAGAAGCACTAAGAAGAGTATCTGGCCAGCACAGAGTGAATAAATGTCAGTGTTTTATTGTTTTTATGGCTTTTTCTTCAGAAATTCATGTGCTGGTTTTGGTTGAGTGAAGGAAGTAACACATGGCCTTGAGCTCATGGAATGCTTTGACCCACTGCTGTCTGGCAGACGTCCTCCCTGTGGCGGCCACCGTCTCATACTTCCTGGGTTCTGTCCCGGCATGCACCACATTCACTCATTATTTATCTCCAGAGACCGGTTCCCTCTTGAGATAGAGCTCTTTAGGGCTCAAGACCAGAGCATAGTCCTAGCTGCACCTTGAGCCTCTGGCTCAGGGGGCGGCCCCTACACATCTACTCAACAAATACATAAATGAATGTATTTTTAAGGGCCTAGAAAGCATTCTTTGCCTTTATTTGCTGTGGCCAAGATTTCTGTAGTGTAACTTGTCCAAATGTGAGCCTTCTTACTCTGGGAAACCCAAGGCAGAGTTTAGAGACCAAACATATTTATAGCCCAACATTCTCTGAAGCACTCAAGGAGCACTCTGGCTGCCTTGGGAGATACTTTCACAAGGGTGTGAAGCGAGTAGTTAACTCACTCTCCTAACAGCATTCCCCCAGATCCTGGCACACTGTTAGCACTCTCTGTTGTGTGAAAATCCCTATTACATCATGTGACTTTTTTGGTCCCACATCAAGCAGTAGCATGCTAATGTGAGAAATCTGGAGAAAGCCCATCTAGGTCCAAATATCAGTGACTTCCAGGGTCATAAACAGTAAGTCACTTTGCTACCCTGCTGCCATTTTCCAGGTTCCACTGCTCACAGGCCTTTCCATGAGTCAGCCTTGGTTTCCCCAGTACAGGAGGCAACCAGCATCAAGATATATATATATGTCAAAAAGCAACTGATTCAAGTTGAGAACTTACTGCACTAAAGCAAATCCACGCTAAGAAGGGACCAGAAGTAGGTGGCGTGTTAGCAGCAGCAGCAGCAGCAGCAGCAGCAGCAGCAGCAGCAGCAGCAGCAGCAGCAGCCTCTACCTTTAGGAACTGCAGATCCCAGCTCCTAGCCTTTTCCCTCCTGCATAAACAAGCCTTATCGGCCACCCACGGTATTTCAGTTAGTAAAAGGCTTAGGAATGTAAATCACACTGGAGTGAAGTGTGATCCTAATTTGCACTTAATCAAAGCCAATTAGAAGTACATTATTTACACAAAGCCCATGCATCTCAATTATGCCCAGCACAGCCCAAGACAGTTTTGAGTTCAGCCCTTACTTCTGCTTAATTAGAGAAGTAAACATTTTCACTAAGTCAATCCTCCACGTAGTCTCAGCTACAGCCTATGAGTAAACTGAAGCAAACATGTAGAGCTTTTCACGGTAGGGCCAAGAAACTGTAACTGACACCTGTTGAAAACGTGCAGAAAACAAAGATAAGTATTCAGACCCAGGAACTGCCCTCCGCTGGCCAAGCAGTTAGCCCTCCTCCTCTCTTTTATACATACATATTCACACCTACTGCGCCATGTGCTAAATTTTACTATTTGTCCCCTCTTTCTTTTCTGCATTTTAGCAAGGAGTAATAACACAATCTAGGAGAACAGATAGAACAAAGGACTCCAAGTCAGCTCTTTTGTGGTACTTTTCCTGTGCTGGATGTTTCAGACTAGCTGGTGTGAATGAATCACTACAGGGCAGAAGAGGCTCTGAGTCACCTGTCGGTAGGTAGGCTGAGAGACAGCAGCAGAGTCTGGGCAGAGACTGAGAACAGGAATACAGGACAGCAAAGCTTCCAGAAGCCTAAAACGCTTGAGAACTGTACTCACCCACCCACTGAAAAAACTGGGGCCAGGAGTTAGCAAGGCACTGGGAAAGCTTCTGCTCTCCCCTCCAAGGTGGCTTTGGGTCACAGTGAAGTAACCATCACACCTTCTAGTATTACAATATCACAGAATCATAGTATGACTTAGATATAGGAATGCCATGTGCTACTTTTGTTTTAATTTTAAAAGGGAAAAAACCCCACATATATTCCCATTTGTTAAGTCATTTAATCACACATTTAAGATATGTACATTTCAGTGCATGAAAATTTTACCCCAATGAAAGTGTCTAAAAATGTATATCCTAGGTAGATAAAGTGGTGATATAATTTGGCCAAGCCTTTAAGCTAGAGTGGAAATGAAAATAACTCTAATCCTCCCAAAGTAAATCCACAGAGTCCTGGAAGGGTTTGGTCCACTGACCCCTCTGTAGATTGCCTTCCTTTGTTCTCACCCAAAATATCTTTATTTTATTATCAAGGTCTAATCTGAACACAGCTTTAACTTGGGCATTCACCATTTCCTTGGAGCCTTCATAGGTCAAGCTAAAGAATTTTCCCTGGCTGACACAGGAAGTCACATCTGCTGAGGAGTAAACCAACTTCCTAAAAGATGGTGCCTTTGAACTCTTTCAGCACAATAAAAAATGAACTGGGGTCTCTGTCCACGAATAATATATTACCCAAATGTCCTGCACACTTTTCCAGCCATCCAGCTCTTAAAAGCTACTAGCCCAGACCCTTCAAGAGAACCTCTCACTGGCCCAAGTTTCCCCTCCTCCATGAGCTTCCAATCAAGGTTTAGGCAAGCCTTCGCACTGACACAGTATTCCTGAAGAAGCAATAAAAGAAATTTCACATTTGTAAGGTTGGCTTTTCCCTCCAAATTTTATTACAAACCTGAGACCAATAACGGAGAAAAACAACAAAAACACGTATGAATGTTTGCTTAAAAAATTACTTCAAATTATTCTTACACTTTGAAAAGCACTTCTTGTGCATGAATTTATTTGAGTTGGATATGAACAGAAATTGCAGAGGCAGGTACTTAGGAGCTGATGGGCTTGAGTGGGTTATAGTAGTCAATGAGATCTTCCAAATCAAAACCCTGTCTTTCATTCACTACACGATATGGTCCAAACTGACACAGTTGTTGAGGGGAAAAGTGCTTGTGCATTTCTCACATGCACAACATCACTGTAAAAAAGAAAGTGACGAAGAAGGTAAAGGTATATTATGAAAACATTTTTTAAACAACAGAGAGATGGAGAAAGATATTCTAAATATAATATTAATCCCAGAAACCACTAAAATGACTGATAAATACAAGATTCTAAAATTCTGTGTAGCAAAAATACTACAAACATGTTAGTAGATATTGACAAACCTGAAAGCATAATCTATCAAATAAGGAGGAAACTTGTCCAATCATAGAAAACTCTTCAGAATCAATGAAGAAGACTAATAACCCAACAGAAGAATAGACAAAGGAACACAAATGCAGAATGGAATAAATAAATGAATACAGTATTTAAATATGTGAGAAGATGTGCAGTGTTAATCTAAGAGAAACACAAATTAAAACTGCAATGAAATAACACATTGAATCTACTAACTGGCAGTGACCAAAAATCTGATAGCACACTATACTGGCAAAGTGTAGAGAAATAAACATTATACTACATTGTTTATGTGAATATAATTTAGTATAGCAACTATGATGGGAAATCTGACATTACATAATAACATTCTAAAAAGTACTAAGGTTCATACCTTTTGACTTAGGGAGGATACTTCTAGAATTGTATAATTATGCTCAATTATGTTATAAATTAAACAAATGTCCAAAGATGTAAAATATTTATCTTAGTACTGATTATGACAACAAAAAATTAAAACCATTTACATGGGACTGGAGAGATAGCTCAGAGGCATAAACACCTACCTGACAAGCACAAGGACCCAAGTTCGATCCCCAGCCCCACATGCCCTGCAGTCTTGGCCCTGGATGCAGGTGCAGTGTGGCTGTGTGGCCCAGAACAGGGCATGGTGGCCCATGCCTATAATCCCAGCACTCTGGAGGTTGAGCCAGGAGGATCCCTGGGAGGTCAAGACCAGCCTAGGGACTACAAAAGTGAGCATAAGGCCAACCCAAACTGCATAGTGACACCCTGTCTCAAATAACAACAAAAATCTACATGCCTAGCAATAGCAGTTGCTAAGTTAATTGTGGCAAAGTATATTGTTTCTAAAAATAAAAAAAGAAATTCTATAAATACTAAAAAAAGGAGATATATCCAAGATATACCCACATATATAAAGAGTAGTATAGTAAGGTGTCCTCTATATATAGCTATATATTATACCTATATCTATATCTTATATCTACCTGTGGAATGATATGCAGGAAACTGGCAAAAATTTTTGGGACAGAGAATGGGGGAGTATAATCGTCTCTTTATGATACACCACTTTATGCCCAAGTTTGGTTTTAGGAATATGATATATAATATTATTCAAAGGTCAAAAAGTTGAGACACCACAAGAATCAAGTAAACCTATGAGTTGGAAGTTGCTTGATAAAGCTTCAACATGTTGAAAGCCAGAGATGGCCAAATGGCTCCCTGTCTGCCGCCCAAGTGAACAAGCATGAGTAAGTATGAGCAGGATGCCCAGCTCTGATGCCACCTGCTGAACAACTAGCCTCTCGTGAGACTATGCTTGAAGAGGTTACCTTTTGCTGGGCACAGACGTGCAGAACAATACTAACTTTTCACATGACTATGCTCTTTGTTTCAAGTAGCAAGAAGTTTCACACCCCTAATTTTATCAAAGCTACACAAGCACTTTCTAAGGTAAGTGCCCATATTCTTTCCTGTTACACAGATCTATACACTGAAGCTCGGAAAACTGAAGTTACTCACCTAAGATATTAAAACTTTATGTGGCAGATTTGTGACTCAAATATAGACACTGACTTCTAATTAGATATTTTTTTCTACCCAATTACATGCCTCCTATTTCAGTCATTTTTAGAGACAAATTTGGTAACTTCTCTGTAAATTTGATCCCGTGCACCCTTGGGCTTAAAGAAACTGTATGACTATAAAGGGCAGGTATATAGCTAAGCAGAGCAGCATAAGTGTCTGCCTTTTAAGTGCAAGGTCCTGAGTTCAATCCCTGGTACCACAAAGAAAGCCAGGAAGGGAGGGAGAGAGGAATTATAGTCACCTGTGAGGTAGATGGTTTCCTATTCTCTCTTTGCATTTATTACACAGAGAATTTCAAGTGGTTGGAACAAGCTCAAAATCCCACTCTTCTAGGGTCAGTGAGATAGCTCAGCAGACTAAGCATCTGCTTAGGCATGGTTTGATTCCCCGTACCATATGCTGCACCAGCCCGGTGGTGGTGCATGCCTGTAATCCCAGCGCTGGGGAGGCTAAAAAAAGGAGGATCACTATGAGTCTGAGCTGCATAGTGAGACCCTATACCAAATACATTTTTTTAAAAATCCCACTCTTCTTACTGCAATGCATATCTTTTTTCACTTAGACATTGAAAGCATGGTACAGCATATATTTAGGATGCCTAAAGCCTTGAATTCCATCCCCAGCACCACATTAAAATAAGCTAAAATAAAGCAAAGTGAAACCACTTACTTATGTGGTGGTGAGATGGTGGGGAGAGCACTGAACCTGAAATAGAAAAATAATGTACTAATAATTTTGGCATAATACTTGCTCTCTTTGGATATCAGGGTCCTCAAGTGCAAAGCATATGTATGTGGGGAGAGTGTAGAACTATAAGGGTTCTGAGGTCCCTTACAACTCTACTGTTTGTTCATCTATCTATTTTTTGTTTGTTTTGGTCTTGGTTTTTTGAGACAGGGCCTTACTATGTATTTCAGGTCATTATGTAGTCCTGGTAGAACTCAAACTCATGTTAAGCCTCCTGCCTCAGCCTGTGGGTTAGTAGGATTACAGGCATACACAACCATGCCAGACCTTTTTGTTTACAAGAGAGTTTCCTTAGTTCTGCACTCAGTGGGGAGAGCATTAACAGAGGCGTGAACATCTGACTAGAGGAAAGTACTCAGTTCTGGAGCCAGGCTAAATAAAGGGTTAATGCACAGAGACACTGGGAGAAAGGACAAGGAGCCAAGGAGGCTTAGCCAAATTTTCACTGCCACAGTCACCAAGGGAGTCCGGAGCAGCCAAGCCCAACTTGGCTTGTGGTTACCTGCCCGGCTTTTCTTTTCACTCAAGGAGAGGGACCAGTGCCACCTCACCAAGGAGGCCCCACGGTTTGGCTCACTAAATACGGTTTGTGGTCTACACCAGGATGGACTGAACAACTCTGTGTCCTCCGAGGGATGCAGACTGCATGTAACGTGTGCTTATCCCAATGGCACTGATGAGGCCTAATGAACAGACACTGAGCCACATCAAAATCAGACCCATAGTTTTTCTAAAAATATCCCCTTCCAAGGCTCCAGGGAAAAGGGAAAAGCTTACAAAATAGAAAGCAGCTTGCGAATCTCTTGGCCACAAGGCGACGAGGCAGAAGCGGCCACCGGAGAAGAAACAGAATGGTAAGGGGTGGAATGGAACTCCTTTCTTGTTCCCACAGCTGCCCACAAAGGCAATAAATGCATGAGGAAAAGCAAAGAAATCAGCAAGAGTTCTGTTCTGGCAGGTAGATCAAGCTTAGGTTGCCTCAATAAAACATCCAAAGATTTACTGGGATAAACTCTTCTATCATAATTTTACCCACTTAAAGGGTAACCCATTAGCTTTCTGTGTATAACAGAACTGTGTAACTATCAGCACATATATTTTAGAACATTTTGATGACCAAAAAAAAAGTAGCCCTCAACTCCCTACACTACTCCTCCAGGCAGTTACTGATCTACTTTCTATCTCTATAGACTTGCCTATCCTGGACCTCTCAAATAAATGGGACCATTCAGTATGTGGTGCTTTCTGAATGGCTTAAAATTTTTTTTTGCCTGATCAATGGATATGTTTATTTTTTTTCTTGCTGAGGTTTAAAGTCCAAAAGTTTTCAATTTTGATGATATCCAGTTGTTTTCTTTGTTGTGTTGTCGCGCATAAGACAACAGTCACAAAGGTTTACATCTACATTTTCATATGGGAGTTCTGTAATCTTAGTTTTTACACTTAAGTCTTCAATCAATTAACATTTGTGGGGCTGGAGAGATAGCTCAGCTTCGCAAGCACAAGGTCTAGAGTTTGATCCTTAGTACCACACAAGAGAAAAATAAATAAAAGTGCAGATTATTAACATTTGTGTGTGTGTTCTGAAGATAGATCTCAGGGTTGTATGCATAATAAGACATGTTCTACTTTTAAGTTACACACAAAGCTCTGAACTAATTTTTGTATATGGTGTGAGGTAGAATCAAACTTTACTCTTGTGTAATGGATATACACTTGTTTCATCACCATTGTTGAAAATACCAGGGAAAGAACAAAGCAAAGCTCATGTGACCAGAGTGGAATCCATGTGTGTTTCTCAATGCCACTAGCTTTGAGTGGCACCGGTTTTCATGGGTTCCAGTTTGTCTTTTCTGTCCCTCAGTAATTGTCTTGGTAACAGCAATGATGTTAAGGTCTCCAACTTTATTCCTTTTCAAGATGTTCTGGCTAGTCTGCATTCCTTAAATTCACATATGAATTTGAGGACTTGCTAATTTTCTGAAAAGTCACTTTGGACTTCTTGATATGGACAATGCAGAAACTGTAAATCTGTCTAGGGAGTGCTGCCACTCGAACTATATTGTCTTCTGATCTGTAAGCACAAGATATTTTTCCATTTTATTTAGGTCTCCTATAATCTCATCTGTTTTGTAATCTTTCCTTCCACCCTTCATTGCCATGCTTGGGATCCAATCCAGGGTCCTGAGCTTGCCAGGGAAGCATTCTGTCACTGAACTACATACTTCCCTCTTTTTCTTTTCTGTTTTATTTTGACACAGGATCTTGCTACATTGTCCAGGCTGACCTTGAACTTGTGTCCTTGTTTTTCAGCCTTACAAGTGGCTGGGATCCTAGGCACACATCAATATACCGAGCTTGCTCTGTAATTCTAATGTTATTCTTAAGTATCTTATCCTTTCGATTCTATTGCAAATGGAATTTTCTCTTAGTTCAATTTTGTACTTGCTCACTTGATACTATATAGAAATATATGCAATTTTTGTAGCGTATATATGCCTTGTAACTTTGTGTAATGAGTCTCTTTTATAAGATAACATACTGAAGGCTATCAAAAACAACTAAGCATTATGAAGTTTTCTACAGGACCAACTGAGTTCAGACGGAACTAAATTTCTGAGAATTCTCTTCCCTGTATGATTATGAGTTGGTGTTGGCAAAAAGAAAACATGTGAGACTTGGAAGATAGAGTCACCGCAACAACGGCCACACTGTGAAGGTCACACAAGGGCACAGGGCGCAGTTGTGGCTTGGGCATTGCTGAGGTGCTGGCTGGCCTGCCAGGCCTGCAAAACGCTCCGGCTCTCACCAGAAGGCCTTCTTCAGAGTCTCTGAGCCCTGGACCAGGCACATGTGCAGCTCTGTAGTGAAAAATACCTGCAGCAGGTCAGTCTGTTTTACCAACCTTAATGGTGCCGGACACAAGAATTCCCAAGAGTTCCAGTTTGTCCTTTCTTTCTGCTTCACACTCATCGTTCTCCCTGATCTACATTAAGGACCAATGAGAGAACTCAAAGGCAACAGATTTTTTTCTTTCATACTGGGGACTGAACCCAGGGCCTCACACATGCCAGGCTAACATTCAAAGGCAACCAAATCTGTTAATAATCACATAATGTCCACAATCACATAATGTCATGTATAGTTCTACTGTATATAATGAGTTGTTTATTTTATATATTTACTGAGAAAAGCCTGTTTTTCTGTTATAAATGGAATTGCCTTTCATTTTATTTTTTTGATGGTAAGCATATGGAATTTTATTATAAGACCAATAGCATCCATTGAGAAGTTAGGCACAGAAGAGGGAAATAATTATATATATATAGTATATATGATGGTTGTCATCAATAATTTTCTGGAATTGCCTTTTAGATTTCTACTTTAGATTGAGATAGCACAGGGACATACAATTGTTACATATTGATTTCATGTTCTCTTTGTTCAACTTTACTATTTACAGTAGCTTTTCAAAAGTAGATTTCATAGCATATTCTTTTTTAAATCTTTGTTTCTCTTCCTTCCTTCCTTC
>NDGN011460829.1:0-10197 GCA_002564285.1 Tympanoctomys barrerae
CATATATTTTAATAACATTATTCTCCTTTACTTGAGGGGGCCATCTCAGAAAGTTTGAGCAAGGAAGTTGCTTACAGAAAATATTGAATAAATAAGAAAGTTTAAAACTACCAAGTATAATAAAGATGTTATTGTTACACTAATTTAAAGAGTTTGGATTTTCATCTAATTTGGCTAGCTGTTAAAAGTACTTTTGACTGTTAGGCTTCAGTTGAAAAAGATTTGAAGTGTACTCTAACGTGCTTTAAAAGGTTTTCAAATTTAGGAATCAATAGCAGTTGTATTATAAACCTCTTCTAGCACAGATATGAGTAATACCTTTTGCTTTGTAGCACTTTTTCATAAACCCCATCCTTGCCTCACAGTAACAGTGTGTTGTTTCTTTGTGGCCAAGTGAAAGTTGAAAACTTTGAAAGAGCTTGTGCAAGGCTTGGGTCAGGCCTCAATGAAGGCCTAGGGACTTCTAGAAACTTCCTAGGGGCCAAAGGGAGTTAGAGTGTCACCATGATGTCTTGGTCCTTGCAGAGTTGGGGATCCTTTAGTGTAGCTTCTGCTAATTTACACTGCATTCCTAACCTGTCAGCAGTAAACCAGATGCACATGATTGATAAATAATTTAAGGAGATCCTTACTAAAAGATATAATGCTATAAACAAGGCTAGGCAAACTTTTTTGCTAATGACACACTGTAAATATTTATGATTCTTTTGCACCTACTCACTTCTGCTGCATTTGTGTGAAAGTAGCCACAGATGATACACAAATAAATAATCACAACTGTGTTCCAATAAAACTTTTTGAAAATAGGCAGCAGGGTTAGGTTTGTCTCATGGGCTACAATTTGCTCACACCTGTTCTGAGCAATATCTTTGTGATTACTTCAAATTATTTCAACCCACTTTTCTCCATAGGTAAGAGGATTCAGTTCAACATAGGTGATCGCAGAGATGTCAGTCATTATTGAATCTCAAGATAAGAACTAAGAGTTATTGCTGCAGCTGAAAGTGCTGCTTTGGGATGAAGTAAATGATTTTCTTTCTAATCCTACAGGCTTTGTTCAGAGTAAATAAACAGCTGACATACAAAATTAAACTAAAAAATGTGACCCTCTCCTTGGAAGAGCCTCAGAGCCCATCCTCTGATCCAGTTGAAGAGCAGACTATATATGGATGGATTGCTTATCAACTAAACAGAGACCAGAGCGAAGATCCAAGAAAAACTGCAGCCAGATGCTGGGATTTGGAGCATTTTGATGCTACATAGCTGCTGGAACTCTGTTAGTTCCATCTCCTTTTTCTGTGGCTTAAATTTCATCATTTCTTTTTGTTTCTACATCTAGAGAAAGACAAGAAAGCTAGGGGTCCTAAAACAAACTCATAGAGATTATCTCTGGAGAAGAAAGTGTGAAGGTGAACATGTAGTCTATTTGATTTGTATTATTTTCAATTTAAGCCTGGCCCCAGGAAAAATTTCTCAGCAGGTATAATTATCTGCTTAGATATGTGAAAGTAGAACCAATGTTTTCACATCCTTTCAGGGCATCTCATCGCTTCCAGCACCCAGGGCCTTAGTGCTATGTGTGTGGCCCTTAGAACTAACCTTGCTTTGGACAAGTTTTGCCATCTCCTTCCTCACTTACCTCTTACTAACACATTCATATAATTTTCGGTAACCTCTAAGAGGAAGGGCAATTTATTTAAACTAATGCTATACTAATGTGGGAAAGATTGATGTATTTACAATCCAAATTTATCTGTATAAGACAATATTCAAGAAGTGGAGAGAGGTCATTTTAAGCAAAGAGAAATTACCTGGTATCTCTTAAATGACACCAAGTAAGTCAGTCACGTGCTCCAAGCAATGATTATAAAAAACACAAGTCATAACACTATTATGGTCCACGGGTCACCTGACAGTGGATCACTAAATTTTCGAAATTTGAAGGTCACCCTCACATTTTATCATTCAAATATGGTGACCTTAGACCCTGCTCCCATCCTAGCTTGTGCTGTTATAACAAATATAAACACATATTTCTCATAGTTCTGGGGGCTGGAATCTAAAATCAGTTTTGCAGAGTAGACTGGGTTTAAAGCTGTCTTTCTGGTTTACAGACCTTTACCTGTTCGTCTTGTCTGTTCAAGGCAAAGAGAGATGACCTTTCACCTTTCTCTTCTTATCATAACTAATCTCTTATTTACCATAGAGCCCCACCTCTTGATACCTTCCCTGTTGGGGCACAGAGCTATCACAGATGGGGGAGCCTAGGAACATATAGTCCTTAAGGAGCCTGGAGCAAGTTTCGAAAATGCCCAATGCCTGCTCTCCATGTGGGTATGAGAGGGCTAATGTTGCCTGATTGGATGGCACAGCCCTTCTTCTGAGCTGTCACCATGGATGGCTGGAGATTCTTTCTGACTGGCTGATCCTCCTTCCTGGTTACCACTTTATCTTCTTGATGCATAGGTGAGTAACCACAGTCATGGCATTTTGATTGGCAGTTTTCTAAAGTGTTGAGATAAGGGTAGATAATTACAAATATAAAACTACATGGACATCAATTTAAATGTAATATTAAATATGACAATAAAAATTTATTGGTCATTTCTGAAAATAGTATATTAGTTTCCTCTTTACTTCAGGCCACGCCCTTGTTACAGAGCCCTTTGGTATTCCTAGCCCATCTTCATATGTATCATTACTTATTTTATCTTCCACTTCCTCATCCTCTCTTTCTATAATAACTCTCGCTCTTCTACACAAGAAGTTGTGCTCTTTATTTTTAAACACTCTTCTAAAGGTGGGGAGGGTCCTTTCTGCTCATGCTTGCATGAAGATCACTGAAGTAATCTCTCAAACATAGAACCTTCTCCTAAATCTGAATTATGCCATCACCATTCAGTAAAAAAGCATATGCAGTCAGGTCATGTGTTTTACAGCAACTTTATGCTTTTCCTGCCATATTTAACTACTGATTGTCTAGAAATCTTTTTGAATTTACATTTTAATTATAAATTGATGACATATAGTTGTAATCACTAATAATCTTCATATTGCAAATTCATGTTTGATTTTTCCCAGTTCCACTTCTTGAAATCACTAACATATCTAATTGTTTTTTGCTTTCGTTTTCTAGAAGTTTTTTTCTTATTTTGGCTTCCTTGACATTGTCTTTGCTCAGTTCTCTTAGTCCACCATGTAATTCTTTTCTATGTAGCTCCCTGGCATTTTTTCCCTTATGATATTGTCGCTAGAAAATTCCAAGGTTTGTAGATTAAAATATGAGCAACAGTATTAAAGCCATGTAAACACATGACAGGGGGCAGAGAGGGTCCCTGAAGACAATAGCCAAGATTTTTTTTTTCATTTACCCCTGACCTCTCCCATAGGAGTTTAAAACATACAAAGATTATTTTTTAATATTTGCTTTGCTTTCTAATTTTAGTAATGAACTCTGTTATCAAAGTTTGCAACTCTAGCTCTTGCTCTTGCCAGTTTGCAGTGGTAGGTACAGTACATTCAGTCATTCAAGTTGGGAATCTTGTCATAACTGTAGATATCCTTTTCTCTAATATATAGACGATGGTTAATTCTTTACTGAATTTTTATTCTCAGTCTTTTGCAATTCTAGTTTAGGTCATATATATATAAATATCATTATATATATATATATATATTTTTTTTTTCTTCCAGGTACTGGGGATAGAATTCGGGACCTTACCCTTGCCATGCAGGCATTTATGCCATGAGCTATATCTCCAGCTTCTCCTCTTATATTGCCTTCCAATTTTCTAAATTACTCACGGAGACAAGTTTTATAGTGAATGAATGGAATGGATCCTTGAAGCTCAGCGACGGCAGCACAGTTGCACTGTAGAATTTCATTACTATATATGCATTCTATTACCATGGATGTAATTTGGTCTATAATGGTTTTTAATAGGAAGTAGAGTTCTCTTTGCAGTTCTGTCCCAGCTTGAGGAAGCTGGGTATAGTGTGAAACTGGACAGGGGTGACTCTCAGCTGCCTAGTATGGAACAAACTGAAAACAATAAAAAGGGATTTGGGTGTGTAGAAGCTATGGAACCACTTAACTCTGTAGGGGCAGACCAAATGAACCTGATCCTAAGCAAGCAAAGTTACACAAGACAGTGAATAGCTTCTGAGGATAGTCTTAAAATTCAGGAGTGCATGGGAGGAAAGAGGCTTCCTGATGGAATACATCTCTCCCCTCTGCATAGGACAGCAAGGGTAAATGTACTGGATGTATCTGGATGGAAATGGGAGCATTGTGACCACACTATATGAACCTAAAATAATTAAGGGTGGCAATGAGAACTGAGGAATTAAATGGGTGCTTTCACACTTACTCCTCCCATAGCAGCATCTTCAGAGTAATTGGGACTTTTATTGTATTCTTTAATTAATCAGAATTGTCACAATGAGTTATGATTGAATTTTGAAACCAATTATTTGTGATGTGACATTCTTTAAATTACTAATGGATGTGTTCAGTTAGAAACATGATTTTCTTGGCCATATTTAAATTTTCTCTGTCTTAACAAAGTCCATAATATTAAAAAAGAAACAGAACTGTAGATTAGCAGCTGTGGTAAAATGCAAAGTAATGATGTTAAAACAATAGGAATGTGAGAACGTACGCTCAGCCAATTGAAAAAATGTGACAATAAAAAGTGGATCCTTTGCTCTCCAAAAATTGTGTGAATTCAAAGTCTGTAAAATTAATTAGAAACCCTGTGTGATGAGTTATAGGAATGTGCAGAGGACCTAAGGGGGATGATTTGAGTTCTCATTCCGTGTGGAACAGGGCCTCAGCAGAAGGCTACATTTCTAGGCATCCTCTGCGCACACAGAGGTCCATGTGGATGTTGCTGTTTGGTTGCAGGGAACAGGAATGCAAGTCATTTTAGAGAAAGAAAATGAGGTTTATTGTAAGAGCACAGATGGCTGAAATCAAAATCAGGAATCTCCTAGGTATATCGCAGGTTTAGGGTCTAGACATCTCATAATCTTTCATCAGCGTGTTTATTCTATTAGTAGTTAATGAACACTTACTTATACCAATCACTGTTCCCATCAATGAAGATGCAACAGGAAGTAGGACAATCAAGGCCCCTTCTTTTGCATAATTTATTCTGCTGAGAAGAGGTAGACAACAAGAAAGGAAAAAGCGCAACTAATGGAAGAGAAATACAGTGAAGAAAGGAGACTGACCTGGGGAATCTGAATGCAGATTGGACAATAAGGGAACAAGGACCTTCTAAACTGAGTCCCAGACCCTAAGGAGCCAACCATGCAAGGAGACTTATTCCAAGTAAAGCAGGAAACAGTAAAATCCAAGAAAACTTAAGTTGTTCCAAGACAGGAAAAGTGACAACAATCACTACAAAATGAGGAAAAAAAAAAAAGATGATTACATCATAGAAGACAAGGAAGAGAGTCAATAGGGAAAAGATGTCAGAAATAAACAGATGTTAGAGGTATCTGAGCTTTTTAGCTGAAGAAAGATGTGTTAGTCATTTTCTCATTGCTGAGACAAGATCCACCAGCAAATTGAAGGAGGGAAGGTTTATTTTTGCATACAGTTTAGTACACGGTTGTCTGGGACCAAGGCAGAAGCAGCATGGTGGGAGAACATGGTGGAAGAGACCTGTTCAATCCATGAATCAAGGAAGCACAGAGAGAGAAAGAACTGGGAGACCAAACTACTTTGCTCCAGGCACACACCTTCAGCCAGGCCCTGTCCTTTGTTCAGCAGCATGTTCAGCTGTTTACTCATCAACACATTAACCCAGCAATGAACTTAGCACTCCCACAGCCCAGACACTTTCCTCCTACTTATGAATGCATGGAGGGACATTTTCAATCTGAGCCATCACAACAGATATCTGAGTATATGTCTAACAAGCAATGGTAAACCATTGAAGGGGTCTAGAGAGGGGAGTGACACTCTGGTCCTTTTTTCCCTCCTCTGATGGTTCTTAGGATCACTCTGATGGCAGATCTGCTGCTCAGTGCTCGCCTTTCTTGTTTTGCTTCTTTATCCTAAATGACCATATTTACTAGTCTAGAGCAGCCTAAGGAACTAGCTATGCAGTTACTTTTAATCAGGATACCTCTTCTTTTACAGATTGGCTATTCTTGGATGAGGCATCAACTTTTTGCATAACCAAGTGGCGATAAATAGACAGAGGAAAACTTAACTGCTTTCATGAGCAAGGAGCTCAAAGCAAGTACAAACCAAGTAGAGAGGACAGAGACAAAAACTAGAGACCTGTGTGTCCAGCTGTGACCACCTTCTTCATGCTTGAAGTTAAACATCAAACAGAAAGCAACTGAAGTAAAAATACATATGATATTATGATAGTATGAAATTGTAGGGCCACTATATATTATAATCTATAATTAAGATGCTATATGATCTGTATGGTGTTTTATATAAAATGCTATGTGTTTATATATTATATACCATTATTTAGTCTCATAATCTATAGAATACATTTCTTAGAAGCTAAGGATGATGAGTAATGTTAAAGTAGACTCAGCTTTGTTGGCCCTGCAGGCTTGTCTGGCATTATCGCTGGAGGAGACTAGCACATACTTTGTAGGCCTTGATGGAGATGCCATTATGCAGCTTCCTGGAAGATCTGCAAATCATCTGCCCATATACATCTGGTGTACTGTCGTGAAGTGTTTCACTCAAAGCTTCTAAAAATACCTGTTACTTGTTACTTTCCATGCTGAGAAGCATATAGTTTAAATTTTATCTTGCTCACACATTTTTTTGTATATCTTGGAGATACTGGGCCAATCTAACTCAGTTATAGGGAAGTCTAACACTCATAGAATAAGAGTGCAATAAAAAGAAAATATACAATACGGAAAAGTAGATAATGTGACACATAAGATGTTTAGAATTCAATGGAATCATTTTTAGTCTTAGGAGAATTTTTCAAGTGGCAACAAGTTAGCCAGCTTGCTTTCTTTGAAGCTATTTTGTCAGGAAAAAGAGATATATATTTGAATCTGGAATCTCTTCCAAAGTTCTGTGTATCAAAGAACTTGTCCTCACACTATTAGGAGGCAATAGAGACTTCAAAAAGTGGGTCTGGGGGGAGATTTTAGGTCCTTAGGAATGTGCCCATAATGGCTGTAGTGAGACCCCAGACTTTTTGTCTTCCACTCTTTCATGTGTCAGCTTTGAATGGAGCTCTTTTGCTCTACCATGTTCATTGTACCATATGTGTTGCCTACAGGTTCAAAAGCGATGGAGCCAATGAGTCACAGACTAAAATCTCCAAGTCTACAAGAAAAATGGACCTTTTCTTTTTGTAAGCTGATTATCTCAATTGTTTGTGTAGTGATAACAAGCTTTCTGAGATCTTCTTGGTTGTGCTGCCATATCTAATTTAAAAGCCATGGATGTAACACCATTTTCAAATGCTCATAGTCTCCCAAAATGGTGAATGAAACACACTTATTAACCAAGTGTTACACTGTTGAGGCTGAATTTGTCCAGACCATGTTTTATGACCACCGTGTAGCATACCCCCTCCAAGTTCTCCTTCTTTCGTTTCTATCATGCTTTTATGTTTCTTTTTACATAAATTCACATTGGAGAGAAAAGAATAATTCTTAAGAGCTCTCACTCTGCAAAAAAGAAATCCATTTTTTTGTAGACAAGATACACTATCTATGTAAGTAAAGATCAGCAAACTTTTTCTAATAATGATCACACAGTGAATACTTTAGGCTTTATGAGCCATACTCACAATTGTGGGTCACAATCCCATAGCAAATATTCAGCTTTGCCAATATAACAAGAAAGTGCAAGAGTTTTCAGTTTGGGTGGGCTCACTTTTCTCTCAAATTTTTTAAAAGCAAGTCATATCCATTTGAAAATATCAAGTCAGAGGAGAAGAAAAACCTAAAGGAAAGTGAAGAACATTATTCAGTAAGCCAATGATGCAATATGGAAAAGAAGCAGAAGAAAACCGGGTAGGTAACTTATTTGAAGAAATAATGACCCCAAATTTACCAAATTTGAAGAAGGAAATGGATTACAGATTCAAGGGGCTCATTAAACTCAATCTGAGAAAACCCAGACTCCTGTACCAATACATGTTAAAAAAACAAATAAACTACCTTAATTCACAAAGAAAGAATTTTGAGAGCAGTAAGCAGTGACTGACCATGCACAGGGTATTCTTGAGAGCTTACCAATAAGTTTATCAGCAGATATGTCATTAACCCTAAAAGGATGGGGTGGGACCGCTAAATGTACTTAAACTACTGAAGGAAGAATGACAACCCCAAATTTCACATAAAGCAAACTGTCTTTGAAAAATATAAAAGACAATACTAATTTTACAATTGAACTAAGCAGGAGATGCTATATCCATTTTCATCAACTTTAAATAATGTGAAAATGGCACATTTCTTATTTCTTACTTTTATTATCACTTTCTTTTTAATGTATTTTTAAAATTTTTTATTCATTTTAATGAGAAAAAAGATAAAATAGCAATGAAACAGTTTCAAAACAGGTTACTAGGACAGTTACAATAATTAATACATTGCCCTTGTCCTAAAATACAAAAATAAAAGAAAAATAATTAATACTTTGCATAGTGTTGTTTTCCTAGTAGTTATTCAGAGGACAAGATGCAGGCATGATATCACTTTCAATTGCAGAAGTTGGAGAGGTGTCACTATAACAACATTTCTGCAGGCAGTTGAAAATAACTCCTATATTTCAGTGTGTGTGTGTGTGTGTGTGTGTGTGTGTGTGTGTGTAACTTGTTGCACATACTTGTCCAGAGGCAAACACACAAATAAGTCATTAATATGCAACTTCTCACTCTAGATTTTTGCTTGTTATTGGGTAAAAATGGATGCCTGAAAATTTAATGCAGAAAAAACTGTTTCTTTCGTGATTTAAAAACAGGAAAAAAAAAAGTATCTGGTAACCCGACCAACTACTTAGAAGATGCTAATACGCAACAAAATAACCATTGTTAATTTCCTATCATCTTGCTTTGAAATTTTGTGTTATTTTTAAAATAAAAGGGCATCATTTGAGGAAAAAAAAAAAAGTGTTCTCCCACTTTCCCCATATGCAGCTCCCAATACATTCTGGCTGGTGGGGAGAGCCCAGAACTTGGTTCCCTTTACATAGAAAGCATCCTGCAGGCTGCAAAGGTTCTAGCTCTACCCTGTTGGAGGTCCATCACTACAGAGAGCTCAGAGGCTTGAGCATATTGAAATGGTGTATATTCTCATAAAGGGCTATGCACATTACAGCACTATAAATCTTATACAGAAGTTGCAAATACTTCCCGAAACATTCCATGAGAATTAATTTATGGAAGTGCAATTTCTGTGCCAAAATATTCTCTGTGTGTGCGTTCACGTGCGCGTGCCTGTATTACCTGCGGAAGCTGAGGAGTAGATGCTCTTATCATCTGTACTTAGGAGTGGCTGCTTCCTTGAAAACGTTTTCTCCACTTCTCTCCCATAACAATTAATCCAGATGACGCTTCGTTTGCCGAGCATGGCTTGGTTCCCGAATAGCCCATTCCGTTGGTGCTTTATGATGCCTGTAAGTGGGCGCGCTGAAGCTTCCAGAGTGGAAGCAGTGGGGCAATTTCCACAATGGTGCCCTTGTGGTCTCATAGTGTTCCTGGCCTTTCACAAATTGCCCCGGAATCAAAGAGGCAGCTTATTAAATATGCCCTTTTATGAGGGAAGTGTCTTGGAGAGGTTCAGTAGATACAGAATACAGCTTAAAAAAACAAAACAAAACAAACAAACAAAAAAGAAAAACAGCGAATATTGGTTGCCTTCACAATTACCATGAAGTTTATATCATGGTCGATTTAGGAACTCCATGAATACTTACAGAGCATCACATCACCAAGAACTACAGTCAGGGACGGAGTCAGAGTAGAAAGGACTGAAGTGCTCGCCTGGGATTTGGCAGCTCCGAGGGCAAGGGTGAGTGACTTGTGCAGGATCGCAGGCGCAGACTCTCAGGACCCGCTCCGCAGATGGCCCACGCATGCGGCGCAAACTATCTCTGCGCATGTGTGAGCTCAGAAAGGGAAGCAGCGTTTCTTTTTTTTTTTTTTTTTCCATAATTTTATTGAGAGACAAATAGCAATGAGACAGTTTCAA
>NDGN011460836.1:0-22141 GCA_002564285.1 Tympanoctomys barrerae
TCACTCAAGGTCACACACGTTGCTAATCTAGCTCCAGGCCTGAGGTTCCAAGTCTGGCTCTTGGTTACCTCTGCATGTGGATGCTGTCACAACAATACAGCCTGCATGTGCAAATTTGTTCCTTACAAAACTAGCTAGAATGCCGGTGCTGGCCCTAGAAAGGCAGCAGCAATTGCCTTTCCCAAGGCTTATGCTTCCCCTGCCCACACACCTTCTGCTAGTCTCAGTCCATAGCCAACCCCGGGCGTTACAACTTCAAATTTCACATCTGCAATACTCTTGATCACTTGGGTTTTCTTCAGTCTGCGGCCTTCCTGAGCAGTCCAGAACGGCTCCTGAGACTGTCGCTTTCTTCTCAGACCTGCTCTGCTATGAGCTCTCCCTCTGCTACTTTCCTCTAATGTGTACAGTCCTTCCACATGCTTCTCACTGATGCCTTGCTCTGGCCTCTTTTCCTAACTTTTGGTGCTTCTCCACTTGACCTTGGTGATTTTCCACTGGCCTCTGTTCTCATACTGGAGTCTCCCTGGGAAGCCGCATGTATTCCTGTGACTTTGACCACAGTCTAATCTCTAGTACCTCAGAAGTCTGTATCTCCTCCCAGACTTTTCACTTAAATCCTAATCTTACACTTTTAACTACCTGTTAAACATCATGCTGGGGACATTATCTAGGGTTTTAAAACAAAATGTGTTTAAAAATGAATTCAGGGCTGGGATGAAGCTCAGCAGCATAGTGCCTGCCTGGCAATCTCAACTCCCTGAGTTCAATTTCCACAGCCAAAAAGACTGAACTTACCATTGTCTCCAAAACTTGATATTCACTGTGTACTTACAATCTGAATTTGGTACAAGGAAACCCCTGATGTGTGAGTCATCTCATATTTGGGAAATGATAGCTAGCACGGATTTTTTGTTTTGTTTTGTTTTGTTTTTTTAATGTATTTGGTACAGGATCTCACTACACAGCTCAGACTTGTAATGCTTCTTCTGTTTTCAGCCCTCTCAGCACTGGGCTACAGGTGTGCACCACCATACCTGCTCTCAGTGGCCCACTCAGCATGCCTGGGGTGGGGCCAGTGTGGCATGTGGTGCTGGGGATCAAATCCTGATCCCTGTGCTTGCCTAAGCAGGCACTTAGTCTACTAAGCTATCTCGTCGGCCCTCTAGCACTGATTTTGAATCTTGTGAATCTGTATTGGAATTTTATGCAATTTAAAATCTGGGTGAATTTAGAAAATTTGTTTAACTCTTAAAAGGCCAGTTTTAATCTGTAAAATGGAGATTAAAAAACATCTATCTTTTGGGCTATTAAAATAAAAAAATTGGGTGATTTTATTTTTGAAGTTTGACATGCCAAAAGCATTGTATAAAAATATTAATATTTTGGGAATGACAACTCAGTTCTCTCATCCAACTCTTTTCAAACTCCTGAACTTCAAACTCCTGTCTCTGCTTTCCTTGCTAATAGTGCCCAACTAGGATTTAGGCCTTACTGCTTCAGTGGTGCAATTTTCTCTAACTTGTTACTCCATGGTAAGAACAACTCTGTGCTATAATTCACCTCCTTTCCCTTTCACTAGAAGATATACTGTAATAAAGAGACAATGACATTAATAAAGAGGAAAGCCTGAAAGGCCTCCAGCCTTTCTAAGTCTTGTGCAAATTCCCATACTCTGTTGAGTAGCGAACTGCTTGCAACATGTCCGTGTGCCACCACCCTATGGTCGAGTATCTTTGTGTTTTATTTCTTAATATTCTCACACATGTTAATTCCATGTTCCACTATTATCAATGTGACCTCTTTTATGAATGAGTTTCTGTTGTATATTTAGTAGTGCCTTGCATGTTCTAGGGGACAAAATTTAATCCCCTCTGGCTAGGAACATATGGCATCATGCTCCTGGCCTCTTCAGCTTCAACAGGCTGTCCTGGCTCTAGACTTCAATTTTATTTTAATTTTTTTTTTCAGAACCAGGGATTGAACTCAGTCCCTTGCACTTGCCAGGCAAGCACCTATTCTACTGAGCTATCTCTCCGGCCCTGGACTTCAGTTTTATGTGACAGCAGAACCATGACATGTGTCATCTCCCTCTCTCCTCCTTCCCCTCCTCATCCCATCATACTCTTTAGTCTCTAGGGTCTTAAGTGTTGATACACCCTCAAGGTGACCTTAGCCCTATACATCTACAACCCACATAGTGGTAAATCCACTGGGCACGTTCCACTCAGTGGCAACGAGTGTGGCAAGCAGCCCCCTCCTGATCCTTTGGCTGCTCCTGCACTACCCACTTTGGACTTCGTTTCCTTCCTATCCATACTCCAATACTCTGCCCCAGGACTTTTTCCTAAGTAGTATTCTTTCTTTTCTTTATAATCCAAAATTCTGTCTGGGAAATCTGCTCAACTCTTTATGCCTTCAGTTACTCTACACGTACACATGACAGACATTTTTTTTTATTTCTGTGCCCCCCCCTTTTTTTCCTGTTTTGTACCCTATTTTCATAACCATTTGTGGGTTTTTAATAGTCTTATGGCATAAGCACAGCATTTCCAGGTGGGCATTCATTATCCTCCCCATGTTTTCCAACTGATTTTTTGTCATTAAAGATGCATGCTTGTACCAGTAGCGCCACCCACCTTATGTCTTAAGCCAGAAACTAGGAGATATACATGCCCTCTGCTACTATGTTGAGCCCTACATTCAGTTGAGTCATATGTTGTTATACTAGTTTCTAAAGTTCCCACAAATATCTCTAAAATCCATCATGTATCTCTATTTCTACTGCTATCTAACCTTAGTACATGCAGCCAATATCTCTGTTACCTATAATAATTAGTCGTCTGCTTCTAATTTTGCTCTTTATCAGTCCACCCTTCTCCACGCTTAGTATGTCACTTTGAATCTAAAAATATGACACTTAATGACAAATGCCTCAGCTGGGACTGGTGGTGCTCACCTAAAATCCCAGCACTAGGGAGGCTGAGGCAGGAGAATCACTGCAAGTTAGAGGTCAGCGTGGGCTGCAATGTGAGCTCGAGGCAACATAAACTCCACAATGAAACCTTGTCTCAGAAAAAGAAAAAAAATCCTGCCAGATAAAGCTCAATCACCTAGCATGATTCAGCAGACTTCCCACATTCTGAGTCTGGCCTCTCTGCACCCTCCAGATGACCTGGCATGTGTGTGCTCACATGCATGACCCGGCCTCTCTGGGCTTTCTTCAGTTCCTCAGGTCCCTTTGCCCCTGTTCTGTCCACATCAAATGACCTCCTTTTTCATCTCCTTCCTTTGCCTGGTTCATTCCTACTTGAGAGTTCTTATTCATTAGGATTGATTATGTCCCAGATTTTATTATTATTATTATTATTATTATTATTATTATTATTATTATTTTGTTATTTTTAGGGAAGGATACACAGAGTGTTCAGGGTCTCACTACTAGATAGGAGTCATAGTGATCCTCCTGTTTACAGCCTCCCACTAGCTGGGATTATAGGCGCACGCCACCATGCCCAGTCTCAATCACTATCTCAGGGAGCCCTGGGGGCAGGACTGGCACAGCAGGCCTGGGCATTGAACCCTTGGCCCCTATACCTGCTTGTAGGCACTTTAATCCGCTAAGCTATTTGGCCAGTCCTAAGATTTTAAAATCCCAGTGTTTTCTATGTTTATCATATTTCACATTTCTTGACTAGAAGCCTTCATATGCCATATTACTGCTAATACTTAGATTCAAATCCAGGAAACATAAATTAGTTACATTCTTTAAAAACTTATTTTAACCTAATATATTTATTTGTACTGTTATTAAACATTTTTCTGATGAAAGGCAGTGGCTCTTAACTTGGACATTGGTAATCTTTAATAGCCTCTGACATCTTGATCATACATAGTACACCAATTTTACACTTGATCTTAGCCAAGAGCCGAGAAGCGATAGTACACCAATTTTAATCTCTAGCTTCATTTTCATTATAAACATAGACATTTACAAACCAGTATGAATGTAGAAGTTTTGGTCTTTCTCATTGTATATTCTCCACCTAACTTGACAATTTCATAGAAAAGTTTTAGCACTTGTCCTGCACTGAGCCAAAATAGTCCACTGAACTTTCAAAAGAAACAGCACTTTCCTTTATACTGTATTTCACTGAATACTGTAAGCAACGTTTAATTATACTACATGGTTACAATAGTAAGTCAACTGGCATAAAAAGTTTGGGAATAAACACAACTCATTCTTGGCAGGCATGCAATGGAACCAATGAGAGAAGTGTGTAGGCTTACTGGAGCGTAGCCTACTGGCCGCAAGCATCCACTGAGTCCTGAATATTAATCAGTTTGTTTTCCAAAGTAAATTAATAGTAGTGGTTAATTTGCCAAGTCAGTTAAGTGGAATTGTGTTAAAAAGCACTTCTGTTAGCATAGTCGTCTCTGTTCCATATTGACCGCAGGCACTGTGAGGGGAGGGAAAAGTGCAATTTCTTAGGAAAGAAGACATAAGTGAATGAAAATATTAATAAATATCTAGAATGCCTACCTGTCATTCTCTGTCCTTTTGCCA
The DNA here is from genome assembly GCA_002564285.1 of Tympanoctomys barrerae. Taxonomy (NCBI): domain Eukaryota; kingdom Metazoa; phylum Chordata; class Mammalia; order Rodentia; family Octodontidae; genus Tympanoctomys; species Tympanoctomys barrerae. The sequence continues at coordinate 4,568 of NDGN011460836.1, forward strand.
CAATAGCTCAAGTGACAGTGGCTTAATATAGCCTTTCCAGAATGACTTTCTCATCCTTCAAAGTAAAACACACCCTCTTTTCCTGCCTCCACTATACTTCATATTTAATCCTAACACAGCACTGTAAAATACTTGGACTAACTGGCTCTTCAGTATGCCTGCCATCTCATTAGATGAGGAAACTGAGACCAGAGAGATTAAATGATATAAGCAATAGTAAAGCACATAGCTCTTAGAGTCTCCTTCGCCTATGGACTTCAAAGCTTATTCTGTTTTCAACTACACATTCTATCTCTTTCAATCAGCTAGTGAAATAAAACCTCTTCTAGGACTGGGGGTGAAGCACTTCCTGGTCCCAATCAATTCATTTTGCTTGCCAGCTGTTTAAGACTATTAATATTTTCTCTGCTGGATCTCTTAGGTGAATAGCAAGCAAGAAGGACAGGTGAAGAATGCTTAGGAAAAAGGATACAGATCTAAACAATTAAGATTTTGTGGTCTCAATCAGAGTCACATGGAGGTTGAGGTGGGAGAGAAGTTAGAAAGTAGACCAGACCCCAGGATATAGATTTATCCTATGGCATTATCTAACCCATGGGCTGAGCATCTGGGTAAATTATCCATGCAAACATTCCTCCCACGGAGGATACTGTACTTCCCACATGTGGTTTGGGAAGGCTTCCTAGAGGAGATTGATTCTAAGTTATCTCTTGAATGGAAGAGAAAATATAGTTTGCTGTTTGAAAAAAGAGATCTAATTCACAGGTGAAAAGGACAATGAGATTGAAGAAGTATAAATAAAAAGTAGGCAAATTCCAATGTTGAACACCAAGGAGAAAGAACCACTGCAGTGGGATGCTGAGCGGTAGAGAAGTGCCACAGAACCATGAGAAGACAAACAGAACACCTCAGCATTAATGATTTTCCTGGATCCTCCAACTTTATACCCTTGACCCTCATGTTGTTCTTTGATTTCATCCAAGTCAGACTTGCCTCCCATTCATCTGGTTCTCCAGATACCATATTGTATCCAAAATCTCTTAGCCCTTAAGAGAGTATAAAACTATTTAATGACAGAGAGGCTCAGCAACTTTTTTTATTTCAACACTGTTTCATTTTCATATCATTTCATTAAAACACATTCAGGATACACTATTATCTTTCCTGCCTCTCCTCATTTTTTGTTTTGTCTTGTTTACTGACACCATAAGGCTTATGGCTACTTTCTCCAACACCATTTTCCCCAACATGATCTCATTTAGTTTCCTGATATTTTTACTATATAAAAATTGTCTTGTTATTCCATAGGTGAGATGAAGCAATAAAGTCTCAGTTTTCTAATTTTCAAATCACTTTACCACAAATTTGCTTTCTCCCCAAAATGAAATCAGTTATCTTTATAGAAAACTATAAATATAAGATAAAAACATAAAGTAATTATAAATCTATTTCGATATATTTATGTATCTTAATATTAGAAACTCTGGCCCATCATGTTAACTCTAGCTTTAAGAAAGCCTCAAGGGCCCGCCAGATAACTCAGCAGATTAAAGCACCTACGTAAGCAGAGTGTAGCGGCCAGGGTTTGTCGAGCCTGGTGCCCTGCTGGCCCTGCCACTGGGGCACACTAAGACATTGATTGAGACTGGGTGTGGTGGCCCATGCCTATAATCCCAGCACTAGGGAAGCTGAAAACAGGAGAATCACTATGAGTCTGATCTGCGCAGTGGGACACTGTAAACCCTGTGGACTCTGTCTTAAATTCATTTTTTTTTTTTTTTGAAAAGACTCCAAGTCCCTTTTTCAAGTTTCAGTTTATTAATGCATTGCATGTCATGTATCCTTACATTCCTTGTGGGAAGTTGGTACATGTATACAGCACATCTCCTTCCTTTCTAAACACCCCTTCCCTTTCTCCTCTTCCATCCATCTCTTGATCTCCTTTTCTTCTTGTACATGTTTGCAGTATGATGCAGAAAATTGGATTGACAGTGACATCTATGTTATAGGTTTTGAAGTTTTTTAAAAACACTATAGAAATCGCCATAGGGATTGGCACACAATGCAGAATTCAGTAGATTGCCATGGTCATGACTGTAACACAGGAATACATACTCAGTGGAGTTTAATTGATCTTCCATATGCTAATATTCACTGGAAATGTAGCTAAAATTGGGATGTGCTATAAATATGGAAATGATGTTTTAGGTACAGTAGAAAAAATATGTGAATGTTAATTTGTTTTTAATATTCTTAACATGGCTGTTACATTTTTAGTTGCATGAATAACTTGTATTTGTGGTACTCATTACATATCGACTGTGTGGTACAGCTACGGATAAATGATACTCACCAACCCAAACATAGCTTCAATTTTACTTTAGGGTTTGTCACAACATATTTCTCAAGTGAAAAGTTATCTGTAATAAACTTTGATTCCCATTTATAAATTCAAGCTATTTGATGTTTTCTTTGGGTTATATAATTTTTATTTGTGCTGGGGAAGAGTACAGATTTCAAATGATACATCAATGTAGATATATTATAATTTGGTATTAAAGGAGTATTTTATTTCATATTTAAAACACACCCTCTTTATTTTGGCTATGAAAATAATATTCAATTGAGGATTATATATTTATATATAGTTAATTTATGTGTGAATGGATAACTGAAGACTTATGTGATAATAAACAGAAAAATCTAGTTAATTTTATCACAGAGCATTAGGTTCTCAGACTATCAGTATTAGATTATGGTTAGAAAATAGTCCCAGAGATGCCTATGTAAGTGAACTAGATTGTTCAAAAAGCTGTGTGATGGGGCCAGGGAGATGGCTCAGAGGAATAAGGGCTCATCTGGCAAGTTCAAGGGCCTGAGTTCAATCCCTAGTGCTGCAAAAAAAGAAAGAAAAAAGAAAAAAGAAAGCTGTGTGATGATACGGGCTCATTCTTTTTCTTTAATGAATTTCGGACAGGGTGTGCAGGGTGTGCAGGGTGTACAGGGTCTCATTATGTAGACTGGACTCGTAGTGATTCTCCTGTTTCCAGCTTCCCAAGAACTGGGATTACAGGTGTGCGCCACCACGCCCCATCTAAATCTCCATACAGGCTCATTCTTTCTATATATTCTCTGCCTTAGTATGACCTTGAGCACCATCTCACTATGATCAAAGTTCCATCTTCAGTCATGTATGCAACAAACTGTGAAAAAAAAAAAAAGGCTTCTGTGAATAAACTCACCCAAAGCCCCATGACAAGGGCATCTATTTCCATCTCTGTAAATCAAGGTGTTTTTCCATAGCCTCCAGCTCAAAACAAGATGCCCACATACGGCTCTGCAATAAGCCCAAACGTGCTCCACATCGCACCTTCCAAATGCTACTTGCGTGGAGAGAATAATGTTGAAAGCCCCTCTACCCTGCTGTCCACAGAGAGAAACAAGATGCTGCTCAATATTTATGACTAGAAGAGACACATGGGACCAGACTCTGCAGGCCTCTCCTGAGGGGTACAGGTTCTCTGGACCACACTGTGCCCTGTAGTAGTGGGGGCTTTGGTTCTATAGTTCTGCTCTTCCTTTCTTTCACAAACACATTCAAATTCAAGGAAACTGAAAAATCGAGTTACATTTCACTAAAAACTCTTTTGTAACGTGATGTACACCTAACTTTCTATTAATCTTTGTGAAAGCTTTCCAGCATTTCCAAATTTCTCGCATACTCTGCATGAAGCTATTCCTGCCTCAGAAATGCTCTGCTGCTCTGAGCCTCCAGGCAATCGGTACCTCTGTTTCGACCCTTGGCTCTGATTTTTTCTTTATAGTCATGTCTTATAAAGCTTTATTCCTTTTATCATATTACACATCCTTCAGTACAACTCTCCTTAAACCTTTAACTGCATGGCTTTGACGTTAGCCTTCTCTTTTTTTGCTATGTACCCTCCCAACATAATCTCATCATATTGTGGCTTTAATTATTGTATTAGTTGCACAGCAACCCACATCACTTGAGGCACATCCTTCTTCTGATATTAATCGGGTATCTCCAATATTAACCGGGCGTCTACTGCACTTTTCCACTTGGGTGTCACACTGGCATTTCACACCCAACATGTTCAACAAGTTCATCATCTTTGCTCCGCTTAACTCTGTTGTTTCTTCTGTTTTTGATAGCAGTAAACAGCAACACCAAGTGCCTAACCTTCCTGTTCAGAAACTAGGGTATAATTCTTAGCCCCATTTCCCCACTGCCTACATGCAATCCAGCACAAACCAGTCCAGCACATTCTGCCTCTCAAGCATCTCCAGAACCTAATCATGTCTATTTCAACACCACTCCCGTCATGCAAGTCAACACTGTCTCCTCCAGAATTTACTGCAGCAACTTTCTCTCTCAGTCTGGTGTCCCCTCCAAACTGAGCTCGCATGGAGACTCAAGCAGTCTCTCAGATCTGATCACATCTCTAACAAGGGAAACTTCTCTGGTCCTTAACTGCGTTAGTGTGAGTTCAAATTCTTGAACTCAAATTCAGAGTCTTCCGCTGTGGTCTCTGGCTCAGCTCCTCTCTCCAGTCTTTTGTTGTCTTTGTCAGCATCTAGCCTTCAGGAAGAATGGAACACACAACTCCCAAAAATGCACTCATTCCCTTGCGCTATTTCTTTGCTGTCTTTCTCTGATTCACCTTTCTTCTCTTCTTGTCTCTCCTTTTTCTCCCCTTCAGGATTCTGTAGATATTTTCCCTTTGCTTTCTGTTGATCTTCTTTGTATTCCCACTTAGCCAAACTTCCACTTATCTTTTGGAATCAGCATATATGTCACTTTGACCAAGATATATTTTCTTACTCTAACGCTAAATTAGGTTCTCCTTTCATTTGTATTCATAGTGCATTATTTTTACATTTATGGCAATAACTCTCACATTTTGTTATGCTTGCTTACTCTCTCACTGTGAGAATTCAGTTTTCTTGAATCCAAGAATATATTTTACTCAATATTATAACATCCTAAGCACCTAGACTGGCACACTGAAGGTCCTGAGTAAGTACTTTAACCCCAGCTGTACTTAGTTAAGTAGTTTACATGCCGTAAGTATTCTCATCCTTTAAACTTTGGATTTTTTTCTAGTGGACACTAGAACAGGAATCTAATCAAGCAGAAAAGAAAGAGATAGTGTTGAAAGAAAAGGGACAGAGTTCTGATCTCAACTTTCCAGGTTGTTCTTATCCTATTAGTCTTCGTCTTCAGTTTCTTCAAGGTCACAAAGCGATCTTGCCTAAAATCTCAGAATAAATAATGTTCACAAGGTCAATATCCTGGAGTGAAAATGTAAATATGTTTCTGTTCCTTACTCCTTTTTTTTTATTTTTTTGTATTTTAGGGAAGGGTCTACAGGGTGTTCAGGGTCTCATTACTAGATCACACTTGTAGTGATCCACCTGTTTACAGCCCCCCAAGAGCTGGGATTACAGGTGTGCCACCATACCCAGTCTCAAGTGCCATCTCAGCACGGACCGCACAGCAGGCCCGGGGATCAAATCCCTGACCCCTGTGTCTGTTTGCAGGCGTTTTAATCTGCTGAACTATTTGGCTTGCCCTCCCCTTACTCATTTTTTATTTCCCTAGAACTGTTTACTAAATAATTTGTTAAGAAAAAAAATTAACAAGAAAAAGCTTTATTTTTTAAAGATATTAAAAAATAAGGGATTAAAAAATAATCCCTTATTTTTAAGGGATATTATTTTATTCTTTTCATCTTATATTTACATGAAAAGAAAACTTAGGTTATCTATAGGTTTTGAAATGTGTATATTTTTTTATAACTCTTAGATACTGTTTTTAATATTAATTCAATGATCAATAATTTTTTTACACCTAGATCCATTATGAGCATACTTATTTATAGCAAAATATCAGAAGGCCTTGCTGTTATGAATTAGGCGTTTTTACATATAAATCAGGCTTGCTTTGCACATCATGATAAATGAGATGAGATAAATCATTTATTCTGTCATTCAGACAGCCAATGGTGTCGCTGTCCTTGTTTCTACAGATTAGTTTTGTTATGGAGTTCTACCTTAATAGTCCTGAATGAATTCAAACCTTATAGAACAAAACAAGTTTAGAAGAGTAAAACAGATACTAGGTCAACTCTCCCAAACTGTTGCCTTTGTGCTTGATATGGTGTTAGCCTCATGAAAGTAAGTCTTACTTAAAAATAAGACAAATAGAAAAAGGCCTTGCTTCTGAGAGGTACGAGGGTTATTGCCCAGCAGATAAGTAGAAAGAAGAGTCTGCAGATTTAAAATGTAGACATGTGAGTGACTATTATGTGTAGTGTAATCCTGTGCGGGTGTGTTATCGTGGGTGATGCTCATCTTCAGTAGCAGCCGGCGGACGCTGATCTTTGTGCTGCTGTGTGAGTTCAGAATACGTCAAAGTACCATGAGCGCTAGTGTTGCCAACAGCTACTCATGAGCTTCCAGGGGCGACCAATAAATGGACTTGGCTTCTATGCACTATAGAAATGTGATTGGCGAGACCTGCTGATATTAAGATGAACCTCATGATCACGGAAAAACATATCCCTCATTGTTTTGCTTATTTCTGGTGGTTACCAGCTTTTATGTCTGAGCTGGACTAATGCCATGTTTTCTATGAGTCAGAAATAGGAATATAATATAACTAATCCATGCATATAAGGTAGCCTAACATATGACAAGTTGCTCCTTTAAGAGCAACAACAACAAAAATCATGTCATTAAGATAATCTAGGGCTGGGGAGCTAGCTCAGCAGCTCAAGTGCCTGCCTGGCAAATGTAAGGTCCTGAGTTCAATTTCTGGTACCACATTAAAAAAAAAAGATAAATCTATATTGCTATAATTGTTAGCAAATTTCTGTGTAGCCGCAAATCAGCACATCTTATTAAGCTCTTAAATGTTTTTTTATAAATAGACTGAATCAAGATAAATTACTCTTAGAATAATGCAAAATCTTAGCACAAATGAGCGTCTGCTGAAGAGTAGCTATCATATTAAAAATGATAGTTTCTCAAAATGTTTAATTTTTCAGTCAAAAATATAATTTTATAATTAAGATGGGTGCTATGCTAGTATAATATAGTTTGTTAATGATACTGTGTGCCAATTTTAGATTTTCAACTAACCATTAGGAGAATAGGTATGTTTCTTTGAAACTTTTTTTGTAATCTTTTATTTATTTGGTACAGTGCCTCAGTACACAGCTTGGACTCAGGCAGACCCTCCTGTCTCAGCCTCCCCAGCGCTGGGATTATAGGTCTGTGCCACTATGCCCAGTTTCAGGAGTCAGCACTGCATGGCATGAGGTACCAGGGATGGAACCCAGGTCCTTGCCCTTGCCAGGCAGCTGCTTTGACCGCTGACCTATCTCCCAAGCCCAATAGATGTATTTCTGTATAGTTTATTTTTATTTGAAGAGAATTAGGCAATGCTCTGCTTTCTATCTTAAAGAGCCAGAAAAGCTACTTGCATTCCTCTATACAAATAAAGTGCTCTTTTCTTACCTTTATCAAGGCCTACAGCTTTTTCATGCTTGTTATGTGATTAAGTAATCACTTCCTTAGCTATCATCAGCCTTGTCAAACAGACGAGGAAAACAGAGAGCACTGGGCCGACACCTGTAGCCTGAAAAAATTACTGATGCTATGGTATAGGCAAGCTGTCATTTGTTAAAAAATGTTATTTGCCAAAAACGATTTGGCTGAGAGTTTGTAAAAAAATTGAGTAATTTGTTGTCCCCCCCCCGATAATAATTAAGTATGCATAGTACAATCTGATATAAATAAATAGTGAAAGGGAGGTGGGGTGTAAAGACAAAGAATAGACTGGAGGCAAAAAAAAAAAAAAAAGATACTTACTTATACTGTAGAAGACAGGAAGTAAAAGAAAGCAAGTGTAACTACAGCAACCATCCTGAAGACTGGAGAAATTTTCAGATGAAAGCCAAGAAATTCCAAAAGTTAGTAGATGTCTCATTCTTAAAGGTGTATAAGGTTGATGTTTGGTAATTCTACCACTCCACAATGCATACAGTTCAGAGTGGGACAAATCCTGGCATGCAGTATGCTACAAAATTACAAATAGAGAGATAAATTTGGACACAGGCTTTAGAACTTTTGAGGAATAAACACAATATGAGGCTGCTTATTAAATTAGGAAGACATAAAATGACAATCATCTCACTAAAAACATCTGATGTGAATGATGATCAGAGATCCCAGTGCTGATAAATTCATATATTGATGAGTCATCTCAAGGTTTTTAGTGGAGAGGGAAGAAAATGAAGTATAAACATTTTTTAAAGGTAATTAGAAATTTTTTTTTTTTTTTTGTGGCACCAGGGATTGAACTTGGAACCTTATGCTTGCCAGGCAGGTACTTAGGCCACTGAGCCATCTCCCTGACCCCAAAGTATAAATGCTGGAAATTAAATTCTGCAATGAAGACATTAAAAAAGAATTAGGAGGGCTGGGGATACCTCAGCGGCATAAGTGCCTGCCTGGCAAGCGCAAGGTCCTGAGTTCAATTCCAGGTAATATATATATATATATATATATATATATATATATAGTATATAAAAGTACATAAAATTACTTATATTGAAAAAGACTATTTTAGAATAATCAGAATTGTAACATGATCAAGAATACATAGCCAAAAAAAAAAAAAAGAAAGGTGAAACAGGTTATAGAGAGAAGGGGAGGGAAAGAAGAAGGGTGGTCTGGAGAAGTTAAGATGAGGGTACACAGAAAGGAGATGAAGGAAAATATAAAGAAATTACAGAATAAAATGAGAAAAATCGAGGAAAGAAGTGAAAAGTAGTTTTAAAAAAGTTTAAAAATGGTAACTTTATTTCTTGAGCTGGGATTCCCTGTACCCATTTTCACTATTCTATTAACTAAAAACTGTCATCTCCTATCCTACTTTTTAATAGGATGTGTTAGCCCTGGAGACTCCTTGTCCTCGGTCAGAGCCTTTTCAACTTTTAGGTCCACCAAAACAGAACCACTACTTGGCCCAGGGCACTGCCAGCTGAACCCTTGCTATTTCCTCTTAAACACTTCTACTTCCAAATGATGAAGGTTTTGATAAGCATTCCAGGTAGAGCTAGCTCACTCTGATTTCAGCTTTATTAAAATGATAATGCATTTTACAGGCTTACCCACGGCATAGTGGAGCTCAGCACAAACAACTTTCTTTTGCTTGCTTTAAAGCTTTGGTTCTTCCTAGACCATTTAAAGTTCTGTTTCTTCACAGGTGCTCCAATTAGTCTGTTGATCAGGCTTCTTAGCTCTTCCAATGGCTTCTGGAACAAACAACTCAACACCCAGATGGGCAGTTGATGCTGTTGCAAAGGACTTGTCTTACTGGACAAATTTCAAGTTAGAAGTTGTCAGTCTGATGCAAGACATAACCTGGGGTTATAAAGCAGTAGGAACGATAGGGGGGGGAAAGGCTAACATTGATTTTTTTTGGAGACTGAGCATATCTTTGGATCTCTACTTTTACCCATTTTTATATAGAATGATGGACACCTGAATAATTTCGTGAGGTTCTTCCATTTGTACAGCAGGGTAGTTGATGAAAACATACCTATTAGTTATTGACAGCAAAACTCAAATTCACCAGAAGTTAGTCTTGTGGGTATACCTTCTGAGAAGCTGAAAGAATACACTGAGCACTTTCAGTAGGGCTATTAACTAAAACACAAAAGAGGCTTTCATTGGAATTTAGGACCCCCAAGTAACAGGAAGCAGAGTAACAAGAGGTGGATCTCAGAAAGACTTAGTAGCAGGAGTTAAAGGGATGAAAGAGTTAAAATGAAATTCCTTCAGGTGGCTAATGTCTCAAGATAGTCCTTTGGTTTGAGCATACTGATAAGTCTTACAAACATATCAAGATTTCATTTTTCTATGGAAAAATGGAGAGCCTATGACTTTTAGTTAAGGGTTTTGTTTTGTTTTTTTCATTTGGTTCTTGTTGGTACCATGACAATTTGATTTGTTGATCATGGAGAGATGCTTAATAACCTTAATACTACAGTCATTGGTAAATTATTTATTTTTATTTTCCTTTTAATTTCCTCTTCAAATTTAGGTCAATATAGACAAAACATGTAAAATTTCAATTTAATTTGTAGTATTTTCTATTCTAGTTTGAGGATTATCTGAATGTAGAATGATTATTAGGGAATGTGTTAAATATCCATGAAATTCTGGAAATATGCATCAGTAAAGAAAAACTAAGAGCTATCTTAAATGTGGTGGCAGATTTCATATTGGCATAGGAGACGAGTAGAGAGCTAAAGCTAGAGAAAATATCTGGGATCACAGGTGCCCTTTCCCATTACTGGCTCTAAGGAAGCTGTAACGGAACAAGTCTCTCCTGGTAAAACATGAAGTATATTTGTAAAATCTGAAAAATGAGGTACGTGTTCACACAGTGACAGGACTCCAGGAAGCAGAACTGGCCACTAAATTTAAAATTCAGTTCTTATAATTTACATACTCCATGATTATAAAGCAAAAAGATAGGAAGCAAAAATAGGACTAACCTTTACTTTTCTCAGACTAGGCATATCTCTGCATCCCCCTACTTTATCCATTTTTATATGGAAATGCAGATGTCTGAATCACTCTGTCATGTCCATTTCCACCACTAGTTCACGTGATGAAAAATCTCTGTGACGTAAATCCTTAATTTTACCTTGGTTTGATTTCTAAGAAGTGTTGGTTTCTTGTAATTCCTGCCCACTGTGTGGAGCACTTGTGTAATTCACTGTGTACCTTGGACCAAGCCACACTTGCTTCCTTGGGTCCCACCTCTTCAATTAAAAGTTTAAGCCTCGAATATAGGTATCTCTTATGCAGGTTGTAAAGGTGAAATAAATGTACATGAAAACTCTCTGATGAACAGAGACAGCATCTCTAACAAGCCACGGAGTCCCGTTTGCTCTGCTCTGGTGGGCTTCACATGAGGAAGACTGCAATGACAAATGACAACTATTGAGACCCCTGTGTCCAACTTCTGGGACAGAAAACATCACACACACACACACACACACACACACACACACAGAGAGCAAATAGAATTTAGGCCTGGCTACTCCACATTCGGTCTTCTGTCTGGTCTCGGGAAGTGTGCTTATATACAGAGTTTTTATCAGAAAGTTTGTATAGCAAACTTTTGTTTTGTCAGAAGTTTATTTTATTGGTAAAATATTAAATAATATACAGAATTAAAAACTGCACTTACACTTCTGAGAAGAAATAAATCTTGGACAAATTATATGCTTGTTCCTGAGATTCCCTAAATTTATTCCAGTAGCTGTGCACTCAAGACAGTACAAACCTTGATAATATAATCCTTTTCACAAAGTATTACAAAGTTTCTGCAGCTTCTTTAGTGTACACACATACACACACTCACACATGCATGTACAACACTCATACACATATACACAGTACCCACATATATGCACAGAGCATGTATGTGTGCGCATTAAAAACAAAATACAAGTCCCATGTTTCAGTCTGCAGTGATGAGCATTTCAGCGGGGTCTCCCAGTCAGCATCCAGCGGAGCGGCTTATCACCAACCTGTAGAGACTGCTTCAGTATTTCCATAGTAAGCCCCATTGTCTGAGGTATGGTATTTGAGCCTTTAAAAAAAAACTACATTACACTGAGCAAACCTGACATACAAGGTCTGGAATTTTAATTTTACATACATTTATATATATATATATATATATATTTTATTTTTTAAAACAATAGTTTGTATCTTCTCAAATTATTAGTTTGGAAAAGATGAGGTTTACTGGTTTGACCTTTTATTTTTTTTTTTCATTTTGCTTCTAAAACTCAAAATATCCTAGAAACTGTCAAGCAATTAGTCTTTAAAATAGTCTAATCACCTTTGGTATTGTTAAAGAAAAAATATTTTAAATGGCCAAGACATACTGTACAAAGGCAGTAACTGCCTTTCAAAGAAATGCTGAAGAAATGTTATTATTATTTTTAACAAAACATATATTTACATTACAGCAGTTTCACTACAGGAACATAGGTATAAAAAAAGAAAACCAGCATACTACATATAAATATGTACGATATGAAAAATACCTCTTAAACTTGTTATGAAAACAGGGCTGCTCTAAATATTTAAAATTTTTTTATCTCCAATAGGTGATATGTGTTTAAAATTGACCTAAGTGCTTTGCTTTTATTTAAAAATTCAATTCCAAAGTACGAGAAATGAATACAGATATTAAATATTAGTTTCTTCACTTAGAGCATTAGGTAAAGGTAGAAGAAGAAAATGCAGTCTGCCAGGATTCCAACTTTAAGATATAATTTCTAGGCAGAAGATAACTAATTTCAATGGAAATTTAGCCTAACTAAAGCCCATGAAGTCAGCCCAGTGGTTTCAGTACTCTCTCATCTTTCAATTGTTGTGTTTTTCTCTTTGCTTATTGTGTACTTTAGTAGGCTATGATTTCCAAGGGGGGTGTGTATGCATGTGTCACTAATGAAAGAAAGACTGCTGGAAAAGAATAAAATCACCATAGTTTTTAAGACTTCAAGGGGAGTATTGCACTTGTACAAAAAGAAGAGAACATCTTTTAAACTAAAAAAGCAGGAGCAATCATTCTGAGATTGCAAATAACACATGGTCTAAAAGGTCCAACCATAAGAGCCACTACGGGGCCTAGGACCCCTCCAAACCTGGAATATTGTTACAGTACTGTTAAAGCACTTCTCTCCCAATTGGGAGAAAGTTAAGACTCTTCATTTTATGTTCTTAACATCTTTCTAAATACTAACAAAAATTTGTCTAGTCTCTCGTGATTTACATTTTCAGAAGAAAGTCAAACAAGAACGTAAAATTCAACAAAAAAAGGAAGGCAAGCATCTGGAGTCACGTGATAGGTACCCAATAGTTAAGAGTGAAAGTTACACAAAGATTATGCAGCTTACTATTTTCAATCAAACCACTTTTCTCTTTAATATAAAACTTCACTTGAGTATAAAAATATGCCAGATTATACAGCAACAAAAATTAAGACTTAAGAGATTAATGGATTAGAAATTAGAGCTGACATTCCTTAATCCTCAAACTAGAAGGAGGAAAGAGGAAAAGACTTCCAGAGATGAGGATGGAAGGGAGATGAACAGAGGAGAGAAAGGGGTGATAGGGAGTTTCTGGAAAGAAGGTGGAGTAAGTAGAAGTGATCTATGCTCTGATCCAAGAGTGCTTGACAGGCAAATGTTCTAAATCACAGTTTCAGAAAGGGTGCTAAGGAAAACAACAAAAAACAAAACCGGGTTCCTTCTCTTGTTACAGTGTACTTTTTTTTTTTTAATTCATGTCCAGTAAATTAAATTATGTGAAATCCTGCTAAGTGCATAGTAGAGGATTTAGTGACCTTCGCCTGTCCAAGAAGTGCTTCTTACTGAGTCACTTGAGGTAATCTGAAGGCCCAGTTCAGTGGTGTACATACATGAAGTTATGTGCTACACTTTATGTGACTTAGCACAGGCCTTCTAAATTTTATATTCACACAAAAAAGGATATCTTAGAGAATTAGTCATTGATGTACCACTCTTTGCAAGGGACAAAGGGTAATTCAAAACAAATTTACACAGGAAATGTACAAACACAATGTTATGGGATATAAGCCCAATAAACATAACTGCGAACTTATTTCTAAGAGTGCATATGAAAATATCCACAGACTTACAGTACGGCAAAATAAGACCAAAAAGCTAGAAACAGAATGTTACATAAAAACCTTAGAGAAGTTCCAAAAATTTAGGTCTCTGCAATAAATGTAGAAAATATTTAAGGTGTCATTATTTGGCCTAGCAATACACTATGAGAAAAAAAAAAAACTAGCATATCACAGCTTCTTGGTCATATGACATTTGTTTTCTATAACCAGCAGCTCATCTTTTTAAAAAAAGCTGTCATATCCTAACACATCCATTGCAAGTAATACACAGCCATGGTTTAAACCCATTTAAGATTATGCTTTGGAGAATAGCAATATGATATGACTGTTCAGTTTTGTTTTGTGTAAGGAGAATTAATTACCTGCTTTTTAAAGATTATTCCGTAAAACAGTAACAGATTAGAAGACAGATGTTCCAAAACTAGAATAACACTAGTCTGGGGATAGAAATCCAAAGCAATACTGTATATTATTCTCTCAAAAATTATTCTAATGAAAACTGTGTGACACAGATCTTATGGTTATTTAAAAACAAAACAAAAGCATATACTATAATTCAATTCACAGCTTAAAATTCATGCTATATTTTATCTGTTTAATCTTACAATTATATTCAGAAATGCTATCAAACTAAAATGATGTTTAAGTCTGGTTTCAAAATTTCCTTTTAACAGCTGAGCTGAATGTTTCTGTCTTAGAAATTGCTTTTGCAGTTTTGCCCTAAAAACAATGAAGTACAGAGTAGTCAATTTTATGTCATTTTTAAAAATACACAACAAAAGTGCTGGAGAGCTACTACAGCTCATCAACACTCTCAATGCATTTTAAAAAGGCACCAATATGAAACATTTTAAAAAGGATTCAATACATTAAATTCAAGATTTTAAGAGACCAGTTAACGTACATTTTAATTATTTTGCAGAAACCGAAGGATTAAAAAATATTTCTAAAATAACTTGTATATACAAACTTCAATTTCACCCCTCACTTTTATTTTCTTTTGTACTTGGAGAATCTTCTGCTGTGGAATAAGCATACAAATAGCACTTAAATAATATATAAAATACAACTGAAGAAAACCATGAATGTAATATCACTTTTTAAAAATGAGTGATTAAAAATATTATAGCTAAGTACCTCTTACAGCCCTATGCTCTGTGTTGAGGGGGACAGAATTTTGGTTTGTATTTTTGTATGCTCTTTTTCTACCCTATCAATCCTTTTGGAGATAGGATAAAATAAGGTTTAGAAAATATTTAAAACATAATTTTCATCTGAATGCCTTCTCTGAGGTAAATTTTGGTAAACATTTACAAAATATAAAGACTCCATGCGCTTGTGAGGTGTGTAGCTGAGATATAAAAACTATAAAGCTCACGAAAATATTCTTTCTCTTTTTGCCAACATGTTTGCTGAATTTCTTTCTATATTTCTTACCTATTCAAATAAGAATTTTGTATTTCCTTAAGTTTTTATCAATTGGCTTAAAAATCTTTCCTTTTTATTGTTTCATTTTGTTTTGGAAATAGATGATAAAAGGCCAATATTTAATAATTGCCACCCGTCTTAATGACGCACTACTAACTTCCTTAGTACTTCTTAGTACAATGTGCAAAAGTAAACCTAATTGCTCAGGTATCAACTATAAATTTAAATCTCTGTTCCTGTAACAAATTTGATAGCTCTGATTTTCATGAATTTTCTTTAAAAGATTGTGATACACAGGTACACTACGACTCGTACATACAGCGGCCTGTATGTACACAGGACAGACGCTTCTAGTTTGTCCAAATCAGAACCCTCTGCTCTCATTCTCCTTTTATTTCCCCTCCAGAAAATTCTTAATGGAATGTTTTAACACTTCAAATCTTTTCAATATGCCTCCTCCCTGGATATTTACACTATTTTAAAAAATCATGTTTGGCATGGCTTTTCAAAGGTGATTCTTCATTGTCACAGAGAGTCAGCATTCTTCTGCAAAAAGAACTGGAGATAAAAAATCTGGGCAAAATTAGGGCAAAGCAATGTGATACATTTCTGAATTTCTGCTACACTGGAAACTACACAGGATAACCCATTTTTATGCCCCTCAAGTACCCTCTCCACTGTGAAAGCTCATCTAAACAAACTGTGCATACAACTGTTATGTAAAGCTTGATTTATTTGGTGCCCGACCCTCATACTTATTTATAGGCACTACCACACTGCATACTTCCTTTGGTAAAGCATGCAAATATAACCATCCAGAGCTTTTCAGAAATTACTATGTCCACAAAAATTCTTTCTAACCTACCAGTGTGAATTGATCTTGTCCCCATTTGTGCCTGACACACCTTGCCCCACCAAATCTTTCTGTTCTCATGCCATGAAGCCAAGAAAATACAGGTATCCACTTGTAGCAAATGCACTCTCATTAACTATTTACTCCCTTCAATAAACTAAGTTGCTCAACAAGATGAAGGCAGAAGAGGACAGTGCATCAGTGCCGTCTTCACAGAGGGTGACACAGTTCTTTAGGTCCCCCTAGGCCCAGTTTCATTGCAGGACACTAAGCATGCAATCATCTGTATGCTGGAGTGGAAGAAAAAAGAGCAAGAAAAAAATCCACTGATGATGCCAGTGGAAATTCATGCATATTCACACATGGCCAAACTTATGAATGTATTGATTAGTAACTAAATGCTTCCATAAATTGCAGCAAAACACAAGGTCAGGAGCTTAAAATGATTTACCTCATCCAAAAGGGGAAAATATTATTTCAATTACAGTTTGGGAGGGACTAGAGTAAGCAGGTAGAGGTAAGACAGAGGTGAGACAGTTTCACACAGATGCTTTCTCTTTGAATGAATTGTGAGTGTATAATGCACTAAGGCATGCAGGAAAAACTAACAGACATTTAATACGTCTTTGTCTTGGTGCATTATCTTGGATGTAAAGAAACAGTATGGACATTTCTCCAAAATTAATCATGATAGGGACTACTAAGAGAAAGCTCATTCAGAAGTATTTTTACCCCGTTCTAGCTGTTAGTGCTTAGAAATTGCTTAAGTAAGCAAATGAGAAACTAGAAAAAAATGACTTTAGAGCAATACTGGGGCCAGACTTGCGTTATCTGTCCACAGATCTCTACCTTGATACTTCTCTTCATGATCTATGAACAGCTTCAGATACCATTTCATAATTTTAGAGCAGTCATTAATTTCTACTTGACAGAATTTCAGTATTCACAAGTGGCTATCAATCTAGTCATGGTCAGGTCTGTTTTTGCTAAACATGAGCAAGAAGTTCTGCCTTAGAGGTGTGTCCCCCCCAATGACTTGAGAATCAGAATCACTTGGTTCCTCCCTGGTAATGTCTCTGGACTGCAAAGAATAAGCACCCATAGGAAGGGAATTAAAGCCTCCACATAAAATATGAAAACGTATGCCACGTCTGAATTAAAAGATGGTAAATTCTACACTAAGACACTGAAATTCATTTATGAGAAGTCAAATGTTTTTGAAACAGGAAAATGTGCAGGACCTTTGCTTAAAGGGTCTATCACATTTTAGACTTCAAGAAGGTAAGAGCAAGCTCTTGTTTCTTTCTTTGATCAGTAGTCCACAGTACAGGTTACAAAGAAGTTCCCTTTTCTCTGCAGTGAAAATAGTAAATATCACTCAAGAAATACTAGAATAAATAGCCCTAGTTCAATGTTCTTACAGAATTTAAGTTACTACATTCAGGTCAAATTAGCAAATGCTCTGAGGATACTGTGATAGAAGGAGCTTCTAGCAAGACCTTAAGACCTTTTACTCCAAGAG